>WEKY01065780.1:0-13560 GCA_013390045.1 Picathartes gymnocephalus
CCAAAGCAGCATAGGCAGCAGGGACAGGGAGGAGATTTTGCCCCTCTGCTTTGCTCTGTGGTGAGACCCCACCTGCAGTGCTGCGTACAAGTCTGGTGTCTCCAGCATGAGAAGGACATAGAACTTTTGGAGCAAGTCCAGAAAAGGCCTTTAGGTTCACAAAAGTACTGCAGCTCCTCTCCTACGAAGACAGCTGAGAGAAGAGAAGGGAATGTTGTTCGGCCTGGAGAAGAGAAGGTTGTGTGGAGACCTCACTCATCAGGAATTGAAGTGCTAGGACAAGGAGGAATGGGTACAAACTGAAAGAGAGTAGGTTTAGGTTAAATATTAGGGAGAAATTCTTTGCTATGAGGATGGTGAGTCACTGGAACATGGTGTCTAGAGAAGTGATGGATGCCACATCCCTGGCAGTTCAAACAGAGGTTGGATAGGGCTCTGAGCAGCCTGGTCTGGTGAGAAGTGTTCTTGCCCATGGCAGTGGAAATTGAGTCTAGGTGATCTTTCAACCGTGACAATTTCTATGATTCTATGTTTCTGCAATATACAAGGTAAAGTAAATTTAACTTATTCCCCTTACTGAAATGATTGCTGTTAATGAAATAATAATTAATATTACTAAAAGAGGATTTTCTCCTGTGCAGTAGTTGGACATTAATGATAATTTATGATGCAATTGCTGGAGCAATGAAAACAAATAGATCTTGATGTCATAAAAAGTTGATGCAGATAATACACCCACATGAATGAATGTATAAATGAATGGGATGAGATCAAATATAAGCAGTCAAGATCTTAAAAAAAGCTTTATTGCATCCACTTTCAATCAAATGAAAACTTTTAACTCAGTCACATAGATCTTATAAAACCAGAAATGCAGCAGTGGCCTTGAAAAGTAAAAATCTATCTAGCATCACATTGAAGGAAACTGTCAATACTGCAGGCTCTGCAAATAATGTTGTCTCTCAAATTATGCATAGCAATACTGCTAGAAAAAAAAGGTGTTCGAATTGCAGCTGCATTCTTTTTTGTGACTTGTATAATTCAAAATCACCTGTATTTCTATTTTTTTTTAGATTTTTTTCAGAGAAATAGATTTATTTCCCCCTCTCCCATCTGCAAAAATCAATCACCAACCAGTCATCCAAAAATGATGAAAATTAAAGGATATCAATGGATCAGTACTTATAGAGTATTTGTTCTCTAAGACACTAATTAAGCCAAATATCTGTTTTTAAAATGTCTTTAATAAGGTGATACTTCTGTCCACTTAATGCCATTTGAAAATGTAAATCACATGGGCTATGGAGGTAGTATATGTCAAAGGATCAAAGCAACCCAAGAAAGATAGACATCGACAATTTCTGGAACCCAGTCAGACAGAATCTCTATAAGACCATGTGGAAATGCACCTCCACACAGGAATACCCCACCATCTCTTACTTCTTCTTAAGTTTATCCCTAATTTTTGCATTGTGCTGGCAATTCTCCTTTATACTGAGGTTAAATGTAAGCCTGAAAATAGTTGAAATTCAGGCTTATTGTTATTTCAGCTGCCACCACAGCAATGTCTGTGGGAATAATTCTAGAAGGAAAGAATAAGTGTGCCATGATACTGTCACAATCCTGGAGCGTGCTGGTTTACCCTCTATCTACAAAGTGTGGGGGTTATTTACATGACAGGACAAAACAGGCTCAGGAGATGCAATCTTAAGATAATTCAATCTCTGAAAAGGAATTGGCTTTTATGCAAGCATATTTTTATGAGTTAAATTTGCTTAGTACCTCAAGGGAAAGGCTAGATGTTTACCCACCATATCTCAAAGACACTTTCTGCGCACAAATAAATTGATGGATGATTTCTCCATCAGACTAAATCTTTTCAGTGTAAAGATAGAAGCTTTTCTCTATGAAATTAGCAATAAATTCTTTCAATGTGAACAAGCCCATGTTTTTTCTAAATTTTTTATTGGACATGACTGAAACCTTTTATTTAAACTGTTATGAAAATCAAGAACAGCAGCAAATTCAGTGAAAAAATTCCAAATAAATAGTTTAAAACTGAGAAACGAAATAAAATCTAGAAGAAACATTGGGCTATCCTAAATGATAACATACTTTATGAATGTACACAGTCTAAAGACAAGGGCATAGAATGCAGAAATGTAAAATGTGAATCTCCTATTTTCTCATTGTTACAAGCAGTGTCTGATTTTGTTTCAGAGCAAATAAATTCTCCTTTTTGAGACTCTCTGTGGTGTACAGAAAATAACCAATCAAATGACTGGGTGAAACAAGTGCAGAGAACATCTTTTACAGTTTTATAAGATTTCAGACCTTATGACACATTTTTGCAAACCATGACTAAAGAAATCCTTTCATATCCTCAGCTGCTTCTTATTAAAGAGTTGCTAATGTTATCTTTTCTGCCTGTTTTCATCAAGCTGAATCCTTTGTACTCCATCATGAATGTGTTCTGCCTTGATAAACTTCTAGGTCTTCTTCGGTTGTTTGTTGACCCAGAAAACCAGCTGCATGCAAGTCCTGACATTCTTTCACTGTTATGAAACAGATGTACTGAAGTAGGGCTGCTATGTAAATAATTTCAGATTAAATCTAGAAAAGCTTTTTGGTTTGCATTTTTTGGTAGTTTGGGTTTTTAGTTTGTCTTTTCTGCTGAACAAAATCTTTCTATTATAAAACACAGATTCTCTCTTTCTTGCAAGAAAAACAAAAGGACTTAAAAATTGTCACCCATAAAAGGTTTTGCTCTCCAATTATGATGTTCAACATACATAGTTTACTTCTCCTTCATCCCCTCTGTTCTTCCTTCCTTCTTTGACAGTGACAGTGAATATAGCTCTGTTTGTTTTCAGAAAGCTACCCAGAGTCCAGAAGTTTAAAAAAACAAAAACAAAAACAAAAATTGTTTGCAAATACGAAAGTTCCCTCTATAGGTACAGTAGTTCCCTCTATATGCGGTATTCGAGCATAGGTCAGGGCCTGATTCACATGCTGATTTGTAGAATTCTGACCCTTACAGTATAGCACAGATGACAGTAAACATACTTACTACTATGAATGACAGCATGTGGATGATACGGCTTGCCAGTCACACATGGATTTCTCAACGTAAGAACCAAAGCCTAGCACATCCAAGAGTAGAAATTAAGGCAATAAATCTATTTATGTTGGAGAAATGAATTGCAGAATATTTAACAGTCCTCTCCTGTTTCTTCTCTAGGCAGTTCTTGAACCATCAATTCATCATGTTTACTTGTACAGGCAAAAAAACAGATGAAAGATCTCACATCTAGGTGACCATAATTTATTACATTTAATAAGTTAATCTAATAAAAAATGAGGATAGTATTAATGCATCACAGAGTTACAAGGCAAAACAAGAAAAGATTGTTCAAAGAAGCTATTCTTAGGTTTTCCAAGAAAGCATAACTTAAATTTCAAACATCTAATTTAATTTGGTTACTATTACTTCTCTTAGTGCCTAAACTAAAACAATTAAACCACAATTTTCTGAAAATTAAGCAAAAGGTTTGCTGAAGTCAATAGTAGGTCATAATGATTGTGGTCATCTTGGTAATAATCAGATAGACAAACCTGAACAAATTACCAATGAAATGAGAAGTAATAAGAAAACTTAGGGTCTTCTTAGATACCCTTAGGTACCCACACATATATAACATATAGGGCAAAAACTACAAATTTTCTGTAATGACACCCCAGAGAAATTGTGTCCCATGACTCAAGCTCTACAGAAGTCTGCTTATCCCTTTAGTGTACTATATTAATCTTGCACCTACATAGAGAATCTCTTCTGATATACAGTACCATCTTTCTTATTGTTTCATCTGTAGGTCCCTTTCCCAGTGATGCATAGATCTTAACAAATTCAAGGCATAAGAGACAAGGTGAAAGTCAGTAGTTGGTCTTCACGGCATGAAAAATTTCTGATACAGAAACTGTTGATCTTGAGAAAACCTCTTTGTTTATATTTTTATTTTCTTATTTTCACGTGGGATTTCGGGACCACTCGATTAAATTTCACTATATTTGGAAGAAAGTAGATGGTCCATTTATCTTATGGTCAAGGACAGCATTTATCTTGTATGCTTAGGACCTAGTTGTCCTGCTTGAAGAGTTTTACTAAATGATGCATGATTAAGCATAATAATTTACATATTTGCATAGTTAAAACTATTTCTATTACACAACTTAGAATGATAAAGAATTATCAGCAAATATTTGGCTTTTTTGTTATTCCTATCTTTTTCCTTTCCAGGTCAGTATACAGTGTCAGAATCTCTAGAACAGGAAGCTCAAGCTAATGCCCATTGGAACTAATGCGTTTATATTTTACAGGACATTTCATTTTGTGTCAAAGTGCATACATCTGGAAAGAAATGAAGACCACTTAAGTCTGATTCAAGTCACTGCAGCCATGGCTAGACTGCTTCCCAGGAACTTTGCAATGTGCTCAGTCAGCCTCTGCTTCTGCAGGTAGATTGCATTAGTGTGCTGGCACTGATGTAAATGCAGACAGTGGGAAATCTACATTTGCATGGCACTGCATTTAAGGGTCATAGATAAAAAGGGCTTTCCTCATGGTTTTATGGTATTTTATGATTCTGGTGTTACTACTAACTGTTGCTAGCTTATTCTTTACATTTTGGTTGGAGAAAGATCATTACTGAGACAGACTTTGGAAGAATGCTCTGAATACCTTTGTGATGCAATACACTGCTTATTTGGTTTTGTAGTAATGTGTCTTCTGAACAAAAATTTTGGTCAAAAAAGGTTTATATTTTATATAAAGATTTGCAAGGGAAATGTGAACTCACTCTGTGTTTGTTAGAAGGAATAAAAGGCCCACCCCTTTTCTGCATCAGTTCTGAATGCTCCTGAATCATATGCTCTAACAACTGTTTATATATTGACTACCATTGACTGGTCCCCATTTTCTATTTTAAGACTTAATGTTCTGAATGCACTTTCATAAATTCACATTCTTTAAGATACTTAATAGGTATTTTTGAAAGACAACAGTTCAGAAGAAATGACTAATGTAGTCATCTTTACTAGCAATATTGATAAAAAATTGATTCAAAAAATTGACTTAAATATAAGTGGTTTATAATTACTATGCATTAGCAACTGTCAGCATAGGTAAGGGAACACAAGATATTTAAAAATACCTTATACCAACAAAGCATATGGTCAAAAACTATGAGCAAAGTTAAAGAAAGGAAAAAACCTTTTTCATTATACTTCCTTCCTGAAATAAAGTACTTCACCTGACAGTTATACTAGAAACATATTTTCATAAAGGAAAATGTTCTTTTCCCCAATGTCTAAAAGAAATTGTAATATGAAAGGCATTCTAGCTACTGTAAATAGTTGCAAAGAGATGGAACTTCAGACAAAATAGCCTTAAAGTGATGAGAGGGATAGAAATTAATTTACATCTTTAAGGCCTCTGCTTCTGGTTATCAGAACTTCAGATGGGAAAACCTCTGTTAGAAGATCAGTGCAAGAATAGCAGAGGGGGAAGTTCTCCCTTAAGCATACGGGGATAATTGCATACTCCCTCCTCTATTTAGATTTCTCTGCCATAGTTGAAGCAACCACTGCTGAGATGAACTTCAAGACACCTAAGAATAAGAACACAGAGCTCTTTAAGAGAACTGTTTTTCATTGAGAATCTCAATATGGGAAGTTAGGACTTCTTTTGTTCGTTGGTGAGCAGAAGGGCTAAGGGATCCCAGTTGTAGGCTGGAAAGAATTTGCAAGAAGGACACACTTCAGATATGCAGGGTGATAGAGATGGAATAAAAATACAGAATTGGGGAACTGCACCACCAGATTCATTATTTTCCTTGAACTGTTCTCCCACTGAAGATGAAAAAAGCATCTATCCATAAATACAGATCAGATAACTCCTGTCCTTTGACTTAACTGCATGTTTTCTGCTGAAAAGCTGACTGACAATGCCAAAGGCATCTTCTAAATTTCAACTGAAAAAATGTGATCAAAGGTTGAATTTAGCTTCTTGTTCCAAAAGACCACAATATTATGTATTTATTTTATTTTAGCTTACAGTGAAATTTAGGTCTCCTTGCTAAAAGCAGAAGGGAAATAAAATTGGAGGTACTTCTCCATCTAACTTATAAACTCATATTTGTTCTCTCAGTATTCTCTAACACCTGAAGTCTTACAAGGCATCCATCAAAAACTGACTACAGGTACTCTCTAGAGAGCTGTCATGTTGTTGACTTAGTAGCACTACTGATAATAAACTTGGCATTTTCTCTATTTTAGTCTGCAGTATTCTGAAACACTCACTAGCAACACCTCTAGAAACACTCTCTAGAAACAACTTTCCACCGACATGAAAGAAAACATAAAGCAAGCCTGTTAATGGCTTACTGTTTAGCTAGATAAACTAGTTTGATAAAATGAGGAACAGAGTCTTAAGATCTTCAAAAGTGACTATTGAATTAAAATATTTCTATTCTTCTGTACCTACTTTGAACACCTCATAAGGGATTTGGTTTTCATATGTGAGGTGCTAACATTTTTTTAATATGTCTGAAGTAAAACATTCAAGAAAAATGGTACTGCCAAATGACCAGTGTCTTTAAAAGAAAAACCTTGGTCTATACCATCCTATTTTGGACAGTAAAACTCTTTTTTTTGTTTTTTGATTTGTATCTACAACTGCCTTTGAAATCCCTTTTCTCTTATACCATCAGGTTGGATTCAGGGGAATGCACATGTTTACGCTGCCAGTTTTGAACAAAGCACAATACAGCCCTAATTTTTTTTAGGATTCATAGAAGTCCCCAAGTATTGCAACCATGCTGAAAATGAGTGGCCATCCTTGTACCATCTGTCTCTGGAAATATCTGTTTTTGATACACCATTGTCCACTTAATTCACTTGCTAGTATAATTCTCTTTGTTCCTCTTCAGTTTTGGAGACAGGGCAGCTTTGTCTCCCCAGGCTTAATTTGGACAAGTCAGACAGTACCTCTTCCTTATGCTTTTGGCTTGAGGACACTCAGGGCTGTCTCAGAGCAGGACAGAATGTAATCAGCCAAATGATGACTTCTGGGTGTAAAAATCCTGGACCATAGACTAATTTCTATTGCCAACCAATCAGCTAGTCACTTATTCTTGTTCCTACTTGCCAGCCTTGTGTAAGTCAGCTGGCAGTGTTTCAGTGTACCTAGGGTCTGAGAAATCTGGAAGTGCAGTTAAAAGAACAATACAACCTTAGGGACAAGACCAAACTTGATTTAAAATAGACTTTCACTGAATGTAACTTGGCTAGCCTGGCATGAAGTACCACTTAACAATATTTACATACCCTCAGTTTTCATAAATAGCAACCCAGTTCTCAAATACAACTGCAACTTTTTGGGAAGATACAAAAGGCAGAGCTTCATGAACACTAGACTTACATTAAGTTTTCAATTCATACAGGCATGTACATATGTGTGTGCCTGAGAATATATGTTTATATTTTTGATATCATATCAAGGGCTGTTCCCAAGACAGGATGACTTCCCACATCTTTTCAAAGAATTTCTGGTCTGTCAAAACCTTGTTTGCTTTCTGGTTGCTCCACAAATCCTCTCCCCTTCCATGTTCTTGCACAAAACCCCCTCTGCTTTAAATGATTTTTTATTATAGAAGGCATGACGAATAACTATGATTATGCGGCCATTTGGCATTTGGCAGCAGAGTCATTGTAGTACCTATATTTATAGCTATGATGTTAGATTTCCCTATTTTTCTCTTTTTTAAGAATAAATAGTGTAGCTTTAATTAATTAAAAACAAATTTTAAAATGTGTGATCATTTATTTGGCATTAAATGAGTAGGCTATCAGAACTGTAGCCTTGTCATCACTTGAGTTACTAAACAACACAAAAGATTGCATGTTGGCTGCCCCTGGGCATAGGTTGTTTTCACTCTTGCAGCATACTTACTCTCTTATTCCCAATAAAATATTTTATAGACGGTAAAGATAAATATTTTATACCTACTTTTGTCCTTCTTTTGATCATTTTGATGATTTTGCTAGCCTTCTGCAGAAGAGTGAAGGGTGAGTGAAGAAAGAAGAAATCTTACTTAAGAATATTGACTGAGATTCTTTTTCCATGACAGGCAGCCTAAGCCATATGATAAAGTAGTTTCATAGTTCTTTGTTTAAGAAAGGAATCAAATGATAATATACCTCTGCTTCATACAGGTCTTAAATGATGTATTTCTTCATATTTTATGAAGACATACACGGATATGGGAAATAGCTACACATTTGTATGATGAGGCAGGGTAAATATTCAATCCTACAGACAACAATTTAAATTTTATTAATGAAATATGAGTTCTGTATTCAGGACTGAATTTGGTATTTTTCTTCTTTTAAGGATTATTTGTTTATCTACAAAGCTATTCTGGAAGTGGCTGATTTTATTCCTATATTACTGATGTAAAGGCAATGATATACTCTTTTCCAAATAAGGCTTGGTTCCATTGTTGTCACGCCCTTCTGTTAGTTAGAAATGTACAACTGCTTAATTGTAGCATTCTTCTTAAGCAGTGCTTTAGATTAAAATGAAAACTGTTTTCTAAAATGTGCTTATCACGTGAATCTCAATACCTGACAAAAAGTTAGCAATTTAAAGAAAATCAAGATTCTTGTGGGATCTAACAGATTCTTATTAGAGGTGCCTCTACTGGAAAAAAAAAAAAGGATAACCTATGTGCGTGCTCTGTCATTGCCAAAGTAACCAGTTACAAACTTCTCTAATTTTTAAATTCATACCAATTATATATATTTTTTTTATTTTCCCTTGCTTTCAAGAATATCAATGACATCAAGAGGTTTTGTGATAATGAGATCATGTTGAAGGCTACAGGCATACAAGTGGTAATTTTCACTTTCCTTTGCCAATATATTAAAAAGTTAAGTGGCAGGATCCTCCATTCACATATCAGTTTATTTATAAACAAAATCGAGCAATTTTGAGTGAGTCATAGTAAACCTTTTGTCATATTCTCCTTCATAACTAAGAATTTACTGATGAAACTAATTTAAAAATAAGGCAGAATTCTCAACTGATTAGTAATTAATTTCTGTCCTTAATACACTTCCTTCCCATGCACACACATGATCTTGAACTTGCTTGCTTGTTTGTTTGTGTGCTTGTTTGCTTTATTACAGGTTATGTATGTACACATCTGTGTTCGAAAGAATAACGAAAGAATGCAGGCAATTGTGTGCAGTTCTCTGTGGGAAGTAGAAGATGTATGAAATTATGGAAATTACTAGGGCAGACAATACAGAACAGCAGTTTACTGTTAAACTGACAATTGGAAATCAAGTTAACTTTTACTGCATAGAAGTTATTAGAGATTATGCAGACATGTGCTAACAATTAATAACTTGTATGTTACTGTCATGTTTATTTTGGAATACAGAATTTAACAATAAGATGAGGTGAATATTATAAAGAGAAAATGACAAAAATTGTTCTGTTGATGAATTTTGTGTACAAGTTATAGTGCAGCATCAATGCTGAGAAATGGGTACTAGCAGTTCAGATTTAACCATCTTGCAAATTGTCTGAAAATTTTTTTGCTTTTTTTTTTTTTTTACTTTCAGATAGCAATCTGATATTGCTCTGGTGGTATTCTGCAGAAAACTGAGCTGTCAAAGCAAATCCAAACAAAATCTGAACAGCTATCCAAACAAATATTCCATACACCTATATGCTATATACACGTAGTTAAGTCATTCCATGCGATTATATACTTATGTTATACTACTATTATTTCTCTATCTTTTAAGGCTTGAACCACATATCTTTGCTTTTAAGGGCTATGGACACTGTAAGAAGAATTCACCCATAATGTTTGTTGCTTTATCTACACATCATTCTTGTGCAAATGTAGGTAGCAGTCCAGACATGGATGACCATATCAGGGATTACTATGAAGCAAAACGTCTTTAAAAAATTTAAGCTGCGTTCTTTATTGAATAGAAATGCTCTTTGTGGCTGAAATCTTGCTTCTACCTTCTGGTACAAATCTCCTCTGGAGGTGAGAAATAAAGTTATACCCAGAGCATCACTCTATTAAGAGTTTTCTTCCTTATGTGTTGCGTTCTGGGATTCCCTCTCCATTAGCTACCCAGCCTTTTTACATGAACAGATGATCAGATGTCACACGTACAAAGAGTAGACATCAGAACACTGTTAGGTTTTCAGTGGTCTAGTTTCTTTAGTGTTGTAGACCTTGTTTGCCTTACAGAGAGTCCATAACCTGAAAAAAGTGGCAAATTATAAGTCTATATAACTATATATACATGTATTTATATCTCTGTGTATTCTGGGCAGATATCTTTGAAGTGCATGTAACACCAATGAATAATACAATTGACAGCATATTGGGAGAAAACCAAAAAGAAGCTGAGAAAAACTACAACCAAAACCTCAAACCACTGTAAACAATATTAGGGAAAATGGCACTGCTAAATGCTAGTAGATAAATAAAAAAATAATTAATCTAAAACTGCATTTCAGCCACTGTCCATCTAAATTAAAAAGATTGCAAATGCAAATGCATGTTGGTTTTGTTGTTCTTTTAAGCCTCAGACTAAGTTTTTCAATGTTGGAAATTAGAATGGTAATTACTTGAACTATTGGACAATATTAAACAAAACTACTTGGTAAGCAGACCGCACAATTTCAATGGCCATACTCCATAGAGGAGCTTATCCAAGTCTCTAAATCCCACTGACTGTCAAGGATTTTTTAAAATGTGTGATTGTTGCATATGAACATATTGACTAGGTGCTGTTTATATGCAGTCTGACACAGTTTGAGTAAGTGAATAGTATTTGTGCAATCTGCATGGTGTCACAATCAAAAGTCTGAAGTTCTTGGAGTGCTGTATTCCTTCTGAAAGCACAGTCTAACTTTATCACCCTTAAAAACATGCTGCAAAGCACAAGCTGAAAAGGTGTCATTGTGCTAAGGATTAAATGGAGGATTTAAAGGATTACAAAGGATTAAATGTAATGCAATTAAATGCCCTGTGATACGATGAAAAAATGTCTTGTGCCCTGACAAAATAGAAAATCACCTACACAAAATGCTATCAGACACTTGCATTTCATTCATGGCAGTCTCAGTTGGATAAAAGAATAGGAAAAAAGAACTGATATACTCAGGCAAAAGTTTCCTATGCATTACTATGTCTATATTTGATTATATGACACTATATGACATCAGGAAATCTGTCTTCTTTCTATGCAGTACTCTACCATTAACTGATGGTAGAGGTATACTTTAATTATTTTATTTTTTAAGTACTGAGATAAATGGTGATTGAATATAATTTATTCACTACCAAATGATCCAGGGAAAAAAAACTTTTCTGAATAAGGTAACATATCTATCAAATATAAAAATTAAATTTAAGGCGATTCTAAGTCATGAAAGTAACTTCCTCTATAAATAGGACATTGAATGCTTAATATACTTTTGTTTAAAGTGTTACATTGACTCTATCATGATGAAAGAGTAAAGAAATAATTAAAATCCAATTTTCAATGTTCCTTTGGGTATTCTTTTCAAATTTCAAAAAGTTCAATTTAGAAGTATTCCTTAATAAATTTAAATCAAGTAAATGTGGAAATATCATGCAACAAAAAAGTATTGTGAAATATTCTGCTTCATAATGATGGTTTTATTTATCAATTTCTAAAGCAGTGGCTTGATTGGGATTGATTGCTTGATTTTAGGAAATTATGTTAGTATAGTGAGAAACTGCAAGATTTTTTTTTTTACTCAAGCATATTGGCAGTAAATTGTGTCATCTAAGTAGTTGAGCAATATTTTGTATTCACAACTGAAAATTGAATTGTTTTCCTCAGTGTTTCTTTATTGTTATGAGTCATAATTGTCATGGAATAGCCCATGGAAAAACATTCCAAACACAGTCATATTATTTGGTAGATTTACCTGTGAAGTCAATCAGACAGAACTAACCAGGCAAGCAGATTTTTCCTGTAATCCTGCATATTTATTCTTGTCTTCCATAATTTAATAATTTTACCACAAAATTAGTACACATGGTTGAAAATGCTCATAAAGCACTCAAGGAGGGCCAGAGAAAAAGGGGAGAATTAAGAAGTCACGTCAATCTAGCAACGTGTCAGATTTGACTAAATGCAAGATCTACATGTAGGACAGAAGAACATAAACCATTCTTTCAGAGTGGAAGATTCCAGCTTAGGAAGCAATAACTCTTAAATATTAGGGGGTAAGTAAATAAAAGCTGACCACAAATGACCAGTGTGCTCAGAAAAATATTGTAACCCTTGCTTGTGTGAGCAATAGTCTGGGTAAACCGGCTGATTCTCTTATCCCTCTGTGTAGAACTGTTCCCAGTGCAAGAAGAGGTGGCCACGATCAGCGGAAAGAATACATAGACCCTAAAGAAAATTTAAATGGTTAGAAAATGGATCTGAATAGAATCACTGAATGTATAAAGAACACAGAAAGTGGCAGTATGGAGGGTGACAAGATTCTATAACTTACATGAACAGAAATATGACATTGAAGAATTAGTCACCCTAGTATATTGAATTTAAACTAACTTACAGAAATTTACTCCGTAAGTGAAACAAATTTCAATTAACATTGTTAACCAACTGAACAAGTGGTATGATTTGCAATTAATTCTTTGTAGGCAATTTTTAAATCAAGGCAAAATACAATACTTATCTAAAAGCAAAACTCCTGTTGGAATACAAATTGATACCAAGCATACCTAAAGTATTTGTTGCACAAAAGGTCAAGATAGATGAAACCAGTGTTCTGACTTTATAACCTCTATATTTGATTAATTACTTTAGAGAACTTCTTGATGGCATATTTTCTATCTATAAATCAAAGGAAGAAAAGTATACTACAACACATAGGCCATGGGACATTGACAAGCTGGACTGATGTGAACTTCATGAAGTTCAAAAAGTCCATGTGCAAGGACCCGTATCTGGGTCAGGAAAATCACAGAATCATAGAATGGCATGGACTGGGAGAGACCTTTAAACATCATCAGGTCCAAACACACTTGCTATGGGCGGGGACATTTTACACCAGATTAGGTTCCTCACAGCCTCATCCAACTTGACCTTGAACACTTCAAGCCTTGGGGAACCTGTAACTTTGCTGGGTAGCCCCATAGGCATTACTGAATATTAGTAGAGAGGTGGTAATGAATTGCCTGAGAGCAACTCTGCAGAGAGAGATTGGGAGATACTGGTGGATGAAAAATCGGATATGGACTGACAACCTGTGCTTGCATCCCTGAAAGTCAATTGTTTTCTGCATTGCACAAGAGAAGGACAATCAGCAGGATGAAGAAGTTGATTCTGCTTCTCTGCTCCTCTTTGCTGAGACCCTAGCTGGAATAATTCATTCATTTCTGGGGTTTTGTAGCGGGTTGTTTTTTCCCGGCCAATGCACCA
>WEKY01065782.1:0-35529 GCA_013390045.1 Picathartes gymnocephalus
CGATGAAGAAACCTTTTTGTAAGTCTTGTAAGAGATCTAAGCATACTTATTTATTTTCTTTGGCTTAGTGATTACTTCAGTCTCTAATACAGCTATTATGGTTTTTTGATACATCCACAACAAATGCAGTTAATGGCAGGGAAAAAGATCATTTATTATCAAGATCTGTGTAAAAGACAGAAACAGGAGTGGCTGAGAAAAGTTGTTTAGGTTTGGGGTTTTTGTTATCTTTATTAACAATAGCAAAACCTGGGATATAAAGAAACCAAAATCAAAATGCTTGTGGCAGCCAAGGAGGAGTGATGTCCTTAGCTTTGTTGTAGAAGTGAATATGAACTTTGATTGAGGACGAATGTTCTCCATTGAGTCAGAATATGATGTTTACTTCATTGTGTTGCTTCTCACAGCAATTGTGTACCAGTTGCTTCTAAAAGAGGTCTGAAAAATTCATTAGGAAGGAGTTGAAAAATAAATTTTATCCTATGAGATTCTAGTTTCTCCTATAAAACATGAAAGTATGTTTCCCTTCCAAAGCTTTTCCTTAACATTGAATTCTTACTACAGTATATTCAGAGTTAATCTTGTGCATGTAGATACCTTGCCTGAACTCTGCTTTTCTCATATCTTTCCTATGATAACTTGCATTGGTGAGTTTCACAGGCCAGCGTCATTTGTCAAGAATAACAATGAAAATGCTGGCCCAATTGCACGCAAATTTTAGTCAGACTGAGGGAGAAATTTATTCTCCTTCATCAGTAAGGAGGGACAGTGGATTATGTTTTAGACATATTTTGCTCAAGCTCTATGATTAAGATTCTGTCAGTAAGATTTCTTTACAAAAGCTTTGCCACCTTTGCTTGACGCTTTGAAAAGTCTGAAATGCATTCTTACGTGTGACATAAAATACAGGATTTGTTTGAGTAGGAAGGTTGTTCTCTTGCAGAAAGCCTTCAGAACAGGCACAAGCACACGCTTGGATGATCGTGTCTATGCAATGTGCCAGATGAAGAGCCAACCTCTTGTTCATTTGATGAAGATGATACATCCCAACTTGTACAGAATAGACAAGTTGACTGATGAGGTAATGTATGAAGCCTTACATTAGGAAAGAGTTCAGCATTTTCTAGTTTTAATGGCCCATTAAATTTGGTGTTGTGCTGCAGTAATTTCATGTTGTTATTGTAACATAAATGGAGCATTTTCCCTAGATTATAAAAAATCAAGAAAAGCATTACTTTCAAGTTTTGAGTTGCAACTACAGTAGTGTGGTATGAGCAGAACTGTGCTTTTACTTCATCTTGTTTCAATGACCACAGTAATTCCATTATTTTTTATTATACAAAGAAAGTAAAGAAAATTGTATGTATTGGAAACATCTTCAGTGTGTTTTTATTGTTTAGCACTGTCTGTGGTAAATGGGTGTAGTAGATCTGATGGATGATTCAAGGTTTTATATACAGAAATCAGATACAGTTGCCTGCAGGAACAGCCTTCCAGTGGTTTCTCAGACTGAAGTGGATAAAACAGAATTGTACTTCTAGATGGTTATGATCAGACTGAGAAAGTACTTCATGTACAAAACCAGGTTTTATTAATTCATCTTCTACAAACGTAGCCTAGAAGTGGATGCATTTTTTTAATAGTAAGAAGCAAGATGGGATTTTATTTAACGTCAAAGTTAGTTATAATTGCAAAAAGCAGGGGTTTTATAAGTAAGATTTTATGAGTGTTTTAGTCCCTAGTTTTGGCAAAATATATGTAGGAGTTGACTTCTGAGTGATACAAGATTCTATGGCAAACTGAATAGTTTCTCTGGTAGTGGTATTGTATTGTTCAGCACAACCTCTGAGTTATTTGAAGTCTTAAAGTTTCTTTTAAGGTATTTCATAAAGTCAAATATGTGAGTCTAAACTCAGTGTTATTTAGTGGAGTTTTTCTTTATATACTCCACCCCTTTCAGTTTTTGAGGCGCCAACTTTAACTGGCCTTGTAAAGTTCTTTTCCTGGCACTTAAAGTGCAACACTGTGTTCGGTGTGCTTGTGCAGTAAAGAAGCAGCAGTGTCTTTAGGAGATCCAGTCTTATTAGCAAAAGCTTTCAGATCAGTTATTTTGAGTACAATAATATAAAAAATAGGGCTTATTTTACCTACTGAAATCAATTGACAAACCAGATTTTAAATCATAACAGAATGCTAATCTGCCATTTAGCACTACTTCAGTTTAAAGTATTTGCGACAGAGGCTGCTCTTCAATTTGTTGTTCCTTTAAAAATTTATGTGTGATATGTTACAGAATTCTTTTTAAATGTTTTGGCTGGTTTTCCTTTCTCTTAACACTTAATTCTTGAGAGTACTGAGTAAAGCCTGGAACTTCCCCATGTGGAATTCAGTAGCTTGATATTCTATTCATAATTATGTATAAATCCCCGAAAGCTGCTAATCTATGGCATTACAGTATGAAATTTTTAAAATAATGTTGTTTTTTTTTTAATAATCTTTTACTACCTGGACGTGCTTAGTCAGTAGACTGTTTTTTCCCTATATTGTTTGCAGAATGCTTCAGAGATTCTTGACATATCTGGCCTGTTTCTGTATTGGAGAAGGAAGCAGCTTTAATCTGAAAATACAAGGGGATTGGGTTCATGGGGTTTTTTTATTACTGTTTTTGTTTGGTTTATTGCTGGGGAGGAAGGCAGGGTATATTTTAATAATGTCAGTGCAAACAGCCAGATTCTTTAATCAGATCAATCATAGTGCTCTGTGGACAAACCCAAGGATCACTTCAGGTAGGATGTTAAATGAGGGGACTTCCTGTTAATTGAATGCAATAATACACTGAACCCTTCCTTACAGGGAGTAGAATTTGATGGTTTTCTGCTCTTGAAATACTTCTAGTGAAATTGAATGCAATGAAAAAAAAAGAGGCTGTTTGTAGAAAACTTGAATGTCAACACTAGAAATTCTTTTGACATTTTGACATCTGTAGCAGCAAAAATATTACATAAACAGCTTAAATTAACTTGCATTATTATGTTTTAGGTATTAAAATAGCCTTTAGAATAAATAACATTCTAGAACTGCTTGATGTACATAATCATTTTAGTTTTACGATAGTATCTTATTATATGAGAATCCTCAGATTTTTACTAGAGATTAACAATGTTTTTCCTGATTTGTTTTACCTTTAAAGGTAAAATTCTAGTGTTATTGAGTATTGTTCTTTTGTTACAGAGTACAATACATGTAAATGACAGAATTGTTCCTCAGCCACCTCTTCAGAAGTTGTCCGCAGAGAAGTTGACAAGAGAAGGAGCTTTCCTTATGGATTGTGGTTCAGTAAGTTAAAATTTTACACATTCCTTTTATTTTAATTTCCTAAGGAAAAAAAAAAAAAAGGCAGTGCCTGCTGTGTTATTAAAACCAGTCAGCTCTCAGCAATAACACTGTTGTGAATCAGCATTCTAGGTAACCCGTCAGAAATCTGTGTTCCAGTGAAAAGCTTTCATATTTTGAACTGAGAAGTATCTTTGAGGCTATAGAGGTTGATTTTTTTTTTTCATGCAAGACTGATCACAATATACCAAGAGTCCACATCGAGGTGTTTTTTCTGAATTTAATATATTTTTATTTTCCAGAATTTCTTTTAATGGCTATTAAATTGCATATACTAGAGTATTTAACAAAACACTTGATGCAGGAACATTGTCAGTTACACACAAAGAGTGGTTTTATGATTTGTGGCCTGTGTTGTGTAAGAGTTGCAAGTGAGAGGGTATTGGAGGGTGAACAAAATCTGTAGATACAGCTTAAGGTATTTGTAGGAATTGCACTAAAACGCACTCAATTAGATAAAGCATTATACTGCTCCAGTGGCAGTCTAGATGGTGAATCACTTGAATCACTTCAGGGCTGAGTGTGAATGTAAAACTAGCTTTTGTCTCCAGACCTCTGAAATAATTACTACAAGAAGCTTTGATAATTGGTGCTTTACTATGACTTGTTTAGATTGGGAAGCCAGTGTGCAGTAACCAGAAGTGGTGTGACTTCAAATAATTTGAGGGGTTTCATTTAAGGAGGTAACATGGGAAGTTACTGCATTAACTGCTGCATTATAAATGTGTCCTGCAACCTCATTCTTTCAGTGTTTGAATTCTACCTATATATTTTTTTTTTTTGTATTTAATGATCTTACTCCTAGTATTACAAGTGTAATGATTATTTACACACTTATGAATATAGACATGTATGTATGAATTGCAACTGGAACACTTCAGTGATTAATTTGCACGGAAGTTACAATTCTGGTGTTATTCCTATTGCATCACAACTTGCCTGTTTCTCTAAAATGTATGCAGAGCCTTTACTAAAACTGATTCTGACATCTTACAGATTTTTTACCTTTGGATTGGAAAAAACTGTGATAACAACTTCATAAAAGATGTTCTTGGATACCCGAACTATGCATCAGTGCCACAGAAAATGGTAGGCATTTGAATGAGTTGAGCTATGTAGTGCTTACACTTGGGATGGGCATCTAATCTATTTATTTCTGCATTTTCAGTTTTTAATTATGTAACTATGAGTTAGGTTGTTTTTTTTCCTACTTAGGTGCATTTTAACCTCTTGTCAGCTTCATAGGAGCCAGATAGGAGTTGTCAGATGTTTTCAAGGAAATGATGTAAACATGTAAATTTTAGCATTCATGAAATGCCAGTTACTCTATAACATAACTGCTTTTATTATTTTAATGGAAGTACATGTACATTCACAAGAATAGGAAGTAATTTCCTATTACTTGGATGAATACAAAAATTATCTATTCAGATGTGTTAATTAAGATAAAAATTAAGATACTTCATTGATGCCATAGTTTTCAGAAGCCTTGTGTTCTCTGAACCTGGTGTAAGATACCTAATGTGTGGTATGACACAACATGCCTATGTAAGTAACAGTAAGAGTTAAGTTTTGCTCAGCTTCAAAGCCTTGACTCAATATTAAAAAGCAACTTTCTGCTATTAGAACATCAGAGACCCTTGGATATGTATTTTGGTGGAGGAGTTTTTATGTCATAACCTCTACCTGTAGTCTAGTGTGTGAAACAGAGCAGCAGTTAAAGAGAAGTCTCCTCTTCAGTGAGTAGTGATTCCACAGTGTAAACAATTGGCAGGTAAGGATGGACCCTTTTAAGACACTCTAGCAAAGTTCAGAATCAAATTATCATATCCAGATAGTACCAAAAATATGTTAGCATAGAAACACATAGGTAGATGTTTTCTGCTTATAGTCAAGGAGGAAAGTGACAAGAACAGGTTAAGAGTAGTAAGCTGTAAGACTACTATATAAGTGAGCTGCTTGTTCAGAGTTTTGTATTTTGCATGAGTTAGCAATTTAAAACTGTCCCGTTTGACCAGCTGGTGGTAAGTATTATTTAATAAAGAGTTTCCAGGAAGAACTTGGATAAAGGAAGGATGGTAATTTTTTTCTAACGGTTTTGTATTATAATAAAAATGAGACATTTATGCCCTCATTCTACAAAGGTAGCAGTGGAACTACTTTAACTGAAATAAATTCCTTTATGTTATGTTAATTGTCTTGAAGTGTCATATTGGCTAAAGAAGCGGTATATTTAGCTCAGTGAATTGCTCAAATCTTTTTAAGTCTATTTTTTTCAGCTTATTCCCTAACCAAATAGTCCAGTAGCATCTCTCCATTCATATTTACATAAAATTCAGGTTTCACTTTTTGTTTCTTCAGTGATGCAAAATGCAACATGTAGAAACTTGAGACAGAGGAAGATACAGGCAAGAAGACTGCAAAAGCAGCGTTTTGAAAAGATGACCTTGCTAAAATCTTTTCCACTTAAAACACAGTTTATGTTAAATATGTATTCCTTCCTAGATAGCAGGGCACCACAGATATTATGAAGTATTGTCCTTTAAACTGAAGAAAAACGTCTATGTATGTAAATCCATGGTTGGTAATTTCTTAATAGAAATTGTGGCTTGAGTCATGTTACAACTTCCAGGATCTGTTTTTTTTTAATGGTTCTGATAGTAAAAGTTGATGGTTTCTTTCAATTACCTTCAACCAGGCACAGCTTCCTGAGGTGGATGCACCTTCTTCAGAAAGGACAAGATCTTTTATATCTTGGCTTAGAGATAGCAGACCTTTAAGTCCAGTTCTTCAAGTAATAAAGTAAGTATTTCTGTTTTGTACTGAGTTCTTACTAGCAACTTGAATTTACAATTTCTAATTAATACTGATGAAAGTGAGTATATCTGTCTTGGAAGAAACTGAATAACATCGCTTTCCCAGCTGATATAGTGCTATTTCTAAAATTGTCTAGTGACCAAGGTTATCTTTGAATGTAATACAAATTCAGTTGCTCATAGTTTTATTGGTAGGAATTAGTTGCATATTTTTATATTAGGAATATATTTAACTGGAGTGGGTCTCCTTATGATCAATGGTGTTAACCAGGTTAGTTTCTGGTATAGCTTTTATAATTTCATTATATGCATATAAAAAAGAGTCAAGTAAAGTTAGTAATCTGTAGATGGTTTAATAATTGTACGTATTTGTTACTGAGATCTATAGGACAGCAGTTCATTTATAATAGATGAGCCAAGTTCTGAAGCCTTTCCAAGCTATGACTTGCTTAAGGAGATTTGAATTCTATGAAACGATTATACTTGAGATTACATTTCACTTGCAGAATACTTGTTTTACTGAACTGGGTGGGAGATCACTTTTTAGAAAGTATGATGATTTGCTCAGAGAAATGATGCTGAAATATAGGACTGAAGTCTTGAGCTGTTGGCATTGTGGCTGCTGCTTGAGTTGCAAGAAGTTCTGAGAGACTATAATAAATAGGAGAGCTTTGCTGCATGCTGCACAATACCAGAACACAGGTCTGCGTCCCAGCAAATTTTTACGGGGCAATAATTTTGGATACTAGGTCTTTGACATATTTAACTTTTTTATTCTGTTGCCAAGTAAGAAAGTCAGGGGGTGGGGGGTGTGAGATTATCTCTAAGCAGAAATGTAATTTTTGCATTTTTTCATTGCTACCAGCATATTTGTTAGTTTCAAAAACAAAAGAATGTTTACATTTCCTTTTTTGTGTTTCTACAAGATATTTTAAGTGCTGTATTTCACCTGCTTTTCTACCATTTTATATACTTAAGAAGATGCTGTTGTTTGATAGTGTACTGCAAACATCAAGTTTTTTTCTAGACTTCGGATTATTTGCAATTGTAATATCTTTGGACTGAATTTGTATTCCAAATTACAGTAAGCAATTAATTAGAACTTACCCCTCTGTTTGAATTTGCAGTGGATTTTTTTGCTCAAAGTTTGATTTTGCTGAATATCTTCCTTTCTTCTTTCAGAGATGAGAATCCTGCCAAAACAGATTTTTTTCAGCATTTAATTGAGGATCGGACAGAAGCAGCTTTCTCATATTATGAATTCCTACTTAATATTCAACAGCAGATTTGTAAGTGACCAAGGAATAGGTAGAGGAAAAAGTCTGACTTCAGACAGAAGCATGGGCCAAGAAAAGCGTATGCGAAGTTACAGAAGTGGATGTTTGTCCTTCACAATATACAGTGACCAGCACTGTTTTGGAAGCTCTACAGCTAAAGGAGTATACATTTCCAGAAGAATTTTGCAGATTTCCTTCAGTCTAAAAGTGCTACGAGTGATGAAGCTGTTTCACTAGTAAACTTTAAAATTGGTTTGTACACGTTTCCAGTTGTGCAGCGGTATGGTGCTCTTGTTTATTGCAAGCTGGTGAATTTATGTAGCTATGTGGGATGATATTTCTTAAAAAAATGTACAATTAGGTGAAGGCTTTTTTCTTACATTTATTATAGTAGCCCTTCCAGATACAAATCCTTAACAGAGATGTCAAAGGGCAGTGATGTATGTTGGTTGTTTATATGAATTTCTTTTTAAAAGGAATGGTTCATATTTGCTAAAGACTTCAGCAAATTCCCTGTGAAAGTTGTAGAGTTTCAGTAAAGTAAATCAACTGTAGAAATAAAATATATAATGTACATAAGTATTACATTTGTAAAGAAAATGTAAAAAATGTAACCAAAAAAAAAGACCTAGCTCATTGTGCAGAATTGTTGAGTGCTCGATGATGATGAATTGTTTTGTCCCAGACTAGACAATGAAATTGACTATTAAAACACGATAAAAAAGTACCAATGTAGAAGGAATACAGCTGCTGCTTCTGTTAATTTTAGGTGAATTTATTTATGATTGGCTTACTAATTAAAACATTTTGCTTTCTCATGTGGTTTTATATTTATGCAACTCTAATCATTTTGCAGCTAAACTCTTACCGAACTGAATATTGAAGAGAACATGTTTACCACCTTATTTCACAGATGTGTGGAAGGGAGGAGAAAACACCACGTAATCTGAAATGAGTTTTGATACAGAGTTCCTAAACCCCTTCTTATGTATTATCCGAAGAAGGCATATCTGTTAACCTTGTTTTGCGTTTTGTAACTACTGTAGTCTTGGTCCAGGTTTCTGTAACTTGTGTTGTCTGCCATTTAGAGTAAGCGTGGGTAATCACTCACATTTGGAAGATTTGAATTCTACTGTGATCGAAAGAAAAACAAGGAGGGATGTAAAAATTAATTACATCAGTGAAAGTAAAGGCTTTAAAATTCAAAATGTAATCACACTTGCATATTTCAGAAACTTTGTTCTTGCTAATGTTTTGGTAACTCAAGGGTTTGGGCTTTTTGATAGATTTATGACAGATTTTTTAAATTTGGTTAAGTTGGGATGGTTTTGTTTGGCTTTTTTTTTTTAGAGACACATTAGAATTAATGCATAAAGCATAATCACTCAGTATGCTGAACTTTGTTTATCTGTTTGGTTTTATGAAATGTGACTACAATGGAATAATTAGGTACAAAAAAGTAAATTATGATTAGTATGATTACATTTTAATTTAATGTAGCCTTGAAAATGCTAACATTGTATTTTAACTGCTATAACCCCTGAATCAAATAGTCAAGGAGAAAATGTACTAGCTATGGTTTGCAAATGCTTTAAAAGCTACAACAGTTAAATTGCGCAAGTAGTGTTACTCTGCATGTTAGCACAAACTCATTGTTTGGAGAAGATACCTTATAAGTTATATTTGTGTGTTGTCCTTAACTAAATGTGTTTAAGTTACCCAAAGAATTACATAACAGAAACATTCAATTTAGTAAATCAATTTATCATGTAATAAATATGAGGCAATGCTGAATGTCATCCCAAAATCAGACCTTCAGGATTTCAGTGCTTGTTTGTAAAGTAATGTGCATTTGGTGAAAGCTAAGTGCTGCTGAAGAGTGGAGCATCTTAAAAATCATGTGTATTTCCAAAGATGGGAAGAGCATGTTAATGTTTTAAATGCTCCATGACGATGCTTCTGATTTGTGAGTTTGGTATTGATATCTGGGAACATGTTATGCCATGATTAATTGCAACATATTCTGTAAAATCATTTCTTAAAGCTTTATTCTTCTAGTATAGTTTTTGTATATAAAAATTATGAAAAGTACATCTTGAAAGCTATTTGTTCAGTAAAATTATTACACAGCACAGAGAATATAGTTATTTTTTTATTAATTATAGAGTGCATCTCCATTCTGACTGATCTTTGGTTTAAATTTTAAAAAGACAGTCTCATGGAAATATCTTGAATTTGAAACATCTCAGGATTCAGGGTACTGATTGTAGTCTGTTGATCAATAGACTGTCTGTGGGCATGGCAAGAGTATCTCTCTGAGAAGGATCTGGGGGGTCCTGGTGGACAACAAACTGTCCATGAGCCAGCAGTGTCCTTGTGGCCAAGAAGGCCATTGGTATCCTGGGGTGCATGAGGAAAAACATTGCCAGCAGGTCAAGGGATGCAATCCTGCCCCTCTACTCAGCCCTGGTGAGGCACAGCTGGAGTGCTGTGTCCAGTTCTGGGCTCCTCGGCACAAGAGAGACGTGGAGCTCCTGGAGCAGGTCCAGCAGAGGCCACAAGGGTGCTCAGGGGACTGGAGCATCTCTCACAAGGAAAGGCTGAGGAAGCTGGGCCTGTTCAGCCTCCAGAAGAGATGAGAGAGAGGGGTCCTCATCAATGTCTGTCAGTATCTGAAGGGAGGGTGCCAAGAGGATGGAGCCAGGCTCTGCTCAGTGATGCCAAGCAATAGGACAAGAGGCAGCGAGCAGAAACTGACACACAAGAACTTCCACCTGAACATGAAGAAGAACTTTACTGTGTAGGTGACTGAGCACTGGAACAGATTGCCCAGAGAGACTGTGGAGTCTCCCTCACTGGAGATAATTCAAAAGCCATCTGGATGCAATCCTGCACAATGTGCCTTGGGATGAGCTTGCTTGAGCAGGCCCTGGTGGTCCCTTCCAAATCTAAGCATTCTGTGATGCTGTGATCTAAAAGACAGTTTTTTCTTAAAATGGCTTGGATCATGCCACTGTAGCAGAAGATACACATTAAAGATTAATCCCACCAAGGGAAGTACTGTGAAGCTCAACAAGCTTCTTGCCTACTTAAGTAAGGTTTTGGAGAAGAGATAAAAGACACGCTTTCATATCTGCTTAAATAAAGTGCTGAAATGTCCAAAGTAGCTCTCTAGCCATTCTAGGGATGGAACTTTTCCCAAAGGGTCTTTTCCACACTGCATAATATAACTCATGTCTGTTTCATTAGAAATTTAAGATTTCCCAAGGAAGATGTTTCCCAGCTCCAGCTAAGTCTTTGTGTGATCAGTTCAAATGCTCAGTACTTTAAATACTGACAGTGGGCATCCCTTTCATATCTTTGTTCTACATGCAACATCTTCTACCTGTTTTACCAAGGAAGTAGTATGGAAGTTCCTGTGGGAGAAATTAGAGCTCATGAAGTTCTTACAATGGTAGGATGCATGACGCAGCTCCCTGAGAAGTGTTACTGAATTCAATTCTTTATTTTGCTCTTAAGCTTATTAGAAATAAACCTATTTATTTCTAAAAATATAAAAATTAGAAATAAACCTATTTGGTGTAGAGCTTCATGGCAGTGAGGGAAAGATGACTTGGGGCAGGTCATTTTGTTTTGCCTTGGCTTTCTGTAAATTTTGTCAGATACTGAAAAGATAGTTTTGTCATGGCTGCTGTTTGTAAAAAGCCATAGTCAGTTGTTAGTAATCCTGAGAGTCAAGAGCTCTTCAGTAATTTTAAATGTGGAGTCAACTTTTTCCAGACCAGATAGATTTTAAGAATTTCATTATGAAGTTTCAAGGTATGGGACACAAGTGGGTTAATGAGGAAGTAATTACAACATTCTAACCTGAAGTTAGAAGTTTTGGACTGTATTTTGTCATATTTGGGGAGCAGGGAGGTCTGAGGCTTAGCTGGTAATGAATTTATGCAATACCCCAAATATGTGTCTATTACTATGTAAAAATTATTTAAATGGTGTTTTTTTAAAAGCAGTTTTTCACATTTTAATACATGTTAACTTTTTATATAGTATTTTCTGGTAGTTTATTCAGTTCTAAAAAAGGGTGGAGAGGGTTTTACATACCCTGTTGCATCTCAGATTCTCAAAAAGAAGGTAGAATATAATTAAAATCACAGATACTTCTGATTTTTACCATACCAGGATCTTTGGTAGACTTGTGTTGGGAATTTTAAAGGGAATGGGCAAACTGTAATGATTTATTGATGCGATTTCTTTACCTCTCAGCCTCTAGAATTAAAAAAGGAAAACCATTTCTAGCAGTCTTGCATGTCTTTACTTGCACTGATGTTAAATTCAGGAATCTGGAAAAGTGTGGTTACAACTTTTGCAACTAACTGGGATTGAAGTCTCTTTTGAGAACATTTTATTTTTCTACACAAGATACTGATGATTCCTGTCCATGGAAAAATCAAAAGGCATTTTTACTTTTTGGAGTGTATCAAGAGAATTCTCATATGATTAGCGTCATGTAAAAGATTATTACAACAATGATGACAATTCAAGTAACTACATAATAGATCTTTCTTCATTTTATGCTTCAATCCACCTGCAGGGCTTTTGATGTCTTTTCCTTTACAATTTTGATAACTAGAAAAAATAATATTACATAGACTTCCTTCTTAACTTTCCTTTGGCAGACCTTAGCAGAAGGAGCTGCCTAATTAGAAGTACCAGTCATGCACAGGATTTTAGTCCATGCACACTTCTATAGATGATAAATAGGGGAGGTGGCAAAACTCCTGGAAATATGTCACAACCTGTTTAAAAAAAAAAAAATTGGAAAGGAGAAAGGATTAAAATTCCATTTTCTTGCACCTCTTTATGATTTTCTGGTTTATATTTACTTAAAGCTACATATGAGGCTTTTATTTGAATTTTTTCAGATGTTAAGAGAACTCTACCCTAGAGGCATCATCAAATACAGATCTCCAATTACACCGTTAATCGTGTTACCATTGCAAGAAAATAAAAAGCCATTTGAGTTTGCAAGTTTCCCCTTTTCCCTCATCCAAGCTATTATTTCCAATTACCAAAACCATGTACACGAAAGTGTAATTTATTCTTGGAGAGCAAGCATGAAATCTTTCAGCCTTCCAAACATGTTTTGAAACAAAACTTTTCAAGTTCCTGGAAGACGAGTGGAAATCACCTGTGCAAGGGGGACTCTGGCATCTCCAGCAGTGCGGCTCGATCGATTCTGCAGGGGGAGGGCAGCCGCTGGGAAAAGCAGCGCCTGAGGGGTCTGTCAGCTGCTCCAGCACTGTCAGGCTGCAGCTGGATCATCGAGCAGCACTGCCCATCATCCTGTAAGAGTGACTGGTATCCAGTGGTCGGGGTGAAACGTGAGAAATCCCTCGTGTGTCCTACCGTGAGATGCATCTCTAGAGACCTTATGTACAGAGATCAGCTGGCTATGTAAAACCCTGTCAGCATTTTCGCTTATTGGAGTAATTGAGTATTGTTGACCTTAGACTGAATAATTTCTTCTAATGAAGGGTTTTGCAATAGAATTACCTGTGGAGAAAAGTATAATTTTTCCTTTTTTCTGAAAAATTCCACATGTTCTGTAGCTTCCTGAACTGGGGAGAACAGGAGGAGCAGGAGAGGTAGCAAGCTGCTCTATACTTTTCTTTCTTTAGTACACTGTTAGGTCTTCTACTTAATTCACTTCAGTGGCTTTCAGTTTCTCAGTGTGTTTAAATTTCTGATGGCATGTTCATTTGTCTTTCCACACCACCTCTTAGGATTATACTTGACATAAGGTACCTGGTACTATGCAAGCTGTCACAAACAGTGTTGCATGAACTGATTTACACGAAGGTGGGTATTTCCAGCCTTTTCTATTTTCTACTCTTTTTCATCCTAACTGCTTGCTATCATGAACTTTTTTGACCAGTCATACCCATGTCTTTAAATAAGTGCACTTGTGTTATAAAAAACAAGATCTGTGTTTCAGCTTCATACAGAAGTTTAAAAAAACCCAAAACAAACCAGAAACCTGTGAACTGTCAGCCCTCCTTTGTGGCAGTTTCCTAAAACTGGAGAAAGAATTCTTCATCTCCTTCAAAATTTAGCACTTGCGTTAAAAAAAAACATCTGGAAGTAACTGAAACGTTGTAGATACTTGTAGAAATGGCATGTTGTGGAAAAGGTCTAGGCATGACTGCAAGACCTCTTGAAGCAGGAGTGCAGACTTCTAGGAATGTCCTTCAGCTTCAGCTTGTGAATTTTACATGAATCAAATGTAAAATGGCTTAGAAGCCAGCCTTTTCTCAAACCTATTGCTATGCTTCTGGCAGACTTTCTTCCTTAGCCTAAACCAGTAATAAGGCAGACAACATGATACCACCTTGAACGGAGGGAGGACTTTTACGCAAACAAAGAATATTACCACAAAACCCCTTGCACAAATATGCTCTGCAGAACAGGCAGATGGAGAACAATGTCCTGGGAAGGGATGGGCGTTGGAGCAGATACTCAGATCCCTGAGTATTTGCATAAAACAGGATGTCAGAATTTTTAGACTGAATATGGTTGTGACGCACGGAGTTTGTGCTCAGCTGTGGTGGTCATTTGCAATGACTAGTGTGGAAGGACTTAATACAAACTAACAAAAAGAACATGCTTCTGTGGGTGTGCATTACTTTCCCTGATATAATGAAAGTTTACTTTGTTTGAGGAGTCATTTTGTCAGGTTTGGACTGTAAAGTATTTCTTTACAGATCAGTTCCCCCCTTTCCCCTGCTTCCACGTTCTGTGTGTTTGAGTGAAGTGTGTCGAACTCTGCGTAGCCATTACTCACTCATAGCCATTACTCACTCTCTGTTACCAGCACTGAATGCTTAGGCAGAGGTTTCACTGAGGAGCCCTCACCACAAGGGTTGTGCTCTCTTCTGAACAGTCGTTGCTTCCTGTCCAGCACCGATGACATTAAATTTGCATGTTCTCATGTTTCAAGTCATCAGTCTTTCAGGTGTAGTGTAGATACAAAGGCTGCCTGAGTGGGGAAAACCACTCTCTATGATCTCTTTAATACTGCAGGTGCCAAGCTAAAGACTTGAACTCTGTCTCTGTGGCAGAGTGGAGCAAAAGGAACCAGACCCTGAAAACAGCCAAAGATCTGCTTTGTGGTTTATCCAGGGAAAAGGAAACAGCTGAACTTCTCCATGGTGCTACTGCTGTCATATGACAGATGCCTTGAGCACAAGCTGGGCCTGGAATGGCTCCAGAATTGAAACTCTAAATGGGAGATCTCCACCCATATCTTTCTGGCATGCTTGTTGTGTATTTCTCCCTGGAGTTGTGGCTCCCTAGGCAGATTAGGCTGATTTCCCTGTGCAATGGTGGCCAGAGGGGAAGTTCTGCCCTGTTCCCACACTATCCCACTAGCTCCCTCCATCCACAGTTGTGCAACCTCTTCAAAGATATATTTACTAGCCAGAGGAAGCATATAAGAAAGTCTCAGTTAAAGGGGACACACAGTAAAAAGACTCAGAGGAGGGAGGAAAAAGCAATGACTGTAAATGATGCCATTTCTCTTTAATTGCGACTCAGGTCTCTGCTGTACTGAGTTAATACTCCAGTGCAATTAGGCAGCCTGGCAACTCTGTAATGAGAGTGTAATTTTTGAGCCTCCACCTCGAAGCACTTCTCATGCCTTGAATAAGAATTTCTCTCTGCAGTTGGAGTCCAGGTATTTTCCCATGTGATATCATGCCTCCCAGCAATTTATTTAGGAGGTCTTACTGGCATGACTCCGTGCTGTATAGAAAATACAGACCTTTTGTTTGTGTTCTATGCTGTGCAGTGATAGGTCTCATCTCACTCTTTCTTTACTAGAGCAGGAGGATTAGTATGTTAGTACTGGCAGAGCTAATATTTTGCAATGAGCTCTTCTTTTATACCTTGAAGAGAGATTTTTTGCTCTGTGCCATGGGAGAGAACAAAATTTTTCCCTGGTGAAAAAGTTTGTCTTTACACTGATATCAGCCCATTGCTGATATCATGTCCAGAAGTGCTCCCCTCTTCATGAAAACATAGGAGTTTGGGTTTCATTCTTCTGACTTTTGGGAAAATTCAGGCTATTTACTAATGACTTGTAAAGACCTTACCTGGAGTTCTGCAAACAAGAGATCTTGAGATCTTACCTCCTATTTGCTGCTGGACAGGAGAGATTTTGCAGAAGTTTTTCATCATCAGATGCAAGATAAATCTGAGTATAGGCAGGTTTTTTGGAAGACATCTCAGAATTTTATTCCAAGTCATTACATTTTCTGTTTTGAGCTGTAGTGTGCAAGAGTAAAAATAAAAATCTGTAGCTCTTGGTTTTCAAGTAAGATGCATCAGAAAATTTTGTCCCAGGAATATGCTGAATCCTGCTCACTGAAGGAGGACGGAATCGAACTGCCTTAGAGGGAGAACTTCAAGCTGTCTGCTGGGGGTTTGGTATTGTTGGGGGACTTTTAAGTTTCGTCATCATATTTTTTCTGCTCTCTCTCCCTTACCCACCAGCTCTGGAAAGGTACCTGTGAACAAAAAAGGAATCATTTAAAGAACTGTGATGAACGAAACAAGTCAGAGGATGATCAAAAGGGCTCTGGCTTCCCTATAATCATGACTGAAGTTACATCTAAGCATACTAGTTTCCTTGAGAGGTGGGAGGAACATAATCCTTAATTGGGGTCCTAATTAAATTTGTCATGGGACTTCTATAGCTGGCTAATGAAGGTGATGACCCTGTAATTAGTCTGTGTGCCTTGCCTTTCTGTACATATTTGAAATATAATGCACATCACCTTCAGCCACGTTCCTCCCATGGGTGAGGGTAGAGATCTCAGCTCTTGCAGATGTGTGTTTCTGACAATCCAGTTGGTGAGGCATGTTAGGATGCTCTTCTTGGCTTGATATTTGGCCAAGGGAAAAGTTTTTTTTATTCAGAAGGTTAATTGTGTCCTTCTGTCCTATAGTTAGTTAAAGTTTATTTTGAAATGAATGAAACTTATGAGACAGACCTATCTCCATTTGGAAGCACCAGGGTGCCTCTTATTCCCCCTTAGTTCCAAGCTTCCTTAGAACTCCCTCTGGCTTTATTTTAGTAAGTAGTTATTTCTTTTAAAAAAGCCCCTGAGAATATAACTTGAAACATAAGTCTTAAGTCTGTAATAATCTGCTTGTTTTCCTAGTAATTTTCTTACTGGAAGAGGGCTCAGTCATGTCTGCATGATAGGAAGAGAACCCTGATGCAGTGCACACCTAAGTCACTTCCCTTGAAGTGCCGTTTCCTATTGGCAGAGCTCATGGATACCAGAAGGGAAGAGAGGAATCTGCATCTCACAGAACAAGAAAACTCATTCAAAGATAGTTGCAGGTTAATATAATTTAACTTCTTGTTACCAGCTACACTGTAAGCATGGGGGGAAGAGGGGGACTGGCAAAAATTTGGGAACTAGCAAGTCACTCTAAAAGCTGTCCCACTTGAACACTATTCAAGTTGAGACCCTGTTCTAGCACTTACACAAATGAAACTTTGCCTTTCACTCCATTCTATAGGCATTTTAATGGTATCACCACAGTGACGTTTCAGAGCATTCTTTCACATATACAGTATTCAGTGGCTATGAACAGATAAATACAATGACAGTTTTATGTAGTGTTCTTTGTCACGTGTTGGTTATATATGATGTTAATTTAGACGTGAAATACAAGGAAATGCATTTTGAGGTATCATTAAAAAAAAAAGCAAATAAGTTACAGTGAACAAGGAGTACTTACAGTGAAAACTGTAAGACATGAAACATGTTGCTTAGCCAGCAAAGCAGGAGTTGCCTCATGAGACAGTGGTACAGATGTGAAAGGTAAATTTAGGATAGGTTTTTCAAAGAGCCAAAGTCACCTTTTTGAACTTGGCAGTGACAAATTCTCTTAATTCTCCTGCCTGCATATAAAAACATGAGCCTTGATTCCCAGTCCCGTGCATAAGTTAGCATCCCAAAGTTGCTGTGAGCATCAGTGCTTCTTTGCTCCTTATCAACATTTTAAAACAAAGTACAAAAATATAGCATTGAACAATGAGAAAAAAAAATTATCTGTTTTCTAGTACTGACATTGTTTTTTTCTCCCCAAATAAGACAATTTTGATAGTGCCATCATTATGTGGTAGAAATATTAAAAAAAAAAAAAAGCCAGTTGCCATGACCTAATTACCTCCTCTTGATAAAACTAGAAATATTACATCTTGAATTAATACAGTTAACCATTAAATGCTTATTTCACCTCTGGGAACTTTGTGGATCTTAATATAATGTACATAATAAGGTACATAAGGTTGAGAAATTAGCTCTTACTTTTGTTAAAGGAGAATTACTCCAATAAAATTTGGAGGATTTTTGCTATGGTAAATACTAATAGTGATTGTATCACAAATTGTTGCCTTTGGGAGTCACTGCCTGCTAGCAGTGCAACTGCTCTTCTACTGTTTCCTGGGATCACATTCATTTTAATAGATCACAGTGACCCTGAAATGTGAGTGAATGTCTACGTGACCTAAGGTCTAAGCTGCTGGAGTTTTCCATTCCGGAGCTCCGAAGATGAACACAAGTGGGGTCTTACTTAGTCCCCCTGGGCCATAAAGTGTGCAGTTGTGTTTTTTGACGACGGTGACACTTTCAGATCTAAAACAGATCCAGTTTCTAAGATCCTTTTGTCATCATCAGGGAAGGTTTTGTTTTGTGCAGCATTGCGTTGGAGGAACATCGTAAAGGGTGGAGAAAGCAGAAGAATGCAACAAAGCTTTCCGATATGTTTCCCTGATGGAGTACCACTGGTCTGATGTGCTTCAGTGGTTTGTATTGAACATGAAAACCTGTTTTTGTGGGCATGGAGGGATACCCAGCAAATGACTGGAAAGGAAAATGTTAAGCCTTGCTAATTGCTCTACTGCTGTGAACAAAACTCTCACGTAAAATGACGAACTCCAAGAGTGTCTTTCTTCTGTTGCGTTGCTGTTAATCCCTGTGACACCTGAATGTATTTATTTCACTGAAACCCAGGAGCAGCGATAGTCCCGTTCCTCAAAAAAAAGGCAATACTCAGCGACAGAGGAGCCAGGTGTTCTGGTAAGACAGGCATTAACGGCAATTTCAATATTTTTCTATAGAAATCCTGTTTCAATTACAAGAAGAAGAACGACGCGGAGGAGGGGTGCCAGCACCTGTAACTAAAGGGCGGTGGGTTGGGCGCGGCGGGGCGAGAGCAGCTCCCGGCCGGGCACCGGCGCATCGCTGCCGCCGGGGATCGCCCGAGCCGCGGGACGGAGGGAGCGGCACAGCTCGGCCCGGCCCCTCCGGCAGGAAGGGGCCGGGGGAAAGGCGCGCACACCGCCCCGGCCGCCGGCGGAGCCGCCCTCCCTGCGCTCGGGCTCGCTCACATCCAGCGCGGCAGCGGCGCCGCCCGGCCCGAGGCTCAGGCTGCAGGGGCCGGACCCCGCCGGAGCAGGAGGAGGCGGAGGTTCAGGACCATGCTGGCGGGGCTGGGGCGGGCGCTGCTCAGCGGCAGGCGGCAGCTCCCGGTGCTGCTGGGCGGGCGGGATGGCTGTCCGCCGCCCTCGGCGCCTCAGGTAAGACGGGCGAGGATCCCCGCGGGTCGGCGGCGGGAAGAGGCGGCATTGCCCCTCAGGGCTGTCGGCGCCTCGCCCGCCTCTGCCCTGGGCGCGGCGGGGGCGCAGGGGGACAAAGCTTGGGACAAGTGTCACCCCGGCCGGGCTGGGGCACCACAGGCTGCGGGGTTCCGCCGCTGCCCTCGCTTGCCCGGGCCGGCGGTGCCGGGCGGGGCGGTGGTGACTCACGGGCGATAGCGGCAGCCGCCCGGGGGCTCTGCCCCGGGTGACTCACGGGCTCCTCTTGTAAACAGCAAGGAGTAAAACAGGAGCGCCAAAAAGTTTCCCTTACGGGCTGTCGTGGTGCTGCTGCTGCTGGCCTGTACGTGAAATGCTAAAGTCTACCTGCCTCGGAGCTTCTCCAGGCTTTCAGAAGTCCCAGAGACTCCGTGATTTGCGACAATAAAGGCAAACATGAACGCACAATGAATTTAAAGATCTGCTGGCGCGTAGGACAGTGTGATATTAAGAGTCCTGAGTCCCTCCTGACTGCTGGGAGAGGAGGCTGCTGGGAGGGAAAATACCTTTTTTATTGTTCTTACTCATAGAGATGCCATGTGTATGCTTGGAAACCTTGCTGTGATGGAACACGACAAAATCCCGTCCCTGCGTCCGGAGCCCCTCCATAGCAAGGAAGTTGCTGGGGTGTGTGGTGACATCCCAGAAGGAAGTCCAGGGCGATCTGGCGCTTGTTACTGAGCAGCTTTCACGACCCGTGTCTCGAAACCTGCGGCGGCGGGTGGAGTTGAGGAGTTGTGCGAAATGAACTTTCCACTTTTTCCCAATTTTTTTTTTCTCAAACTATTCGAAAAGCCTTTTACAAAATTCCATTAGATTAATTTGCCCCACATCTCTTAATGCAAATAGCCCTTCTTCGCTTTCTCATGCCTGTGTATGAGGACATCTGAGTAGGGAATTTAGGATAAATATTGATTTAGCCTCCTTAATCTTTTGAGGTTTTAGCGGGGCATGCTGGAAACATCTTGCACCTCACTGAGAGGGTTTACACTGTCCTTCAGCGCACACTGACACTACCTATTCAGTGTGCCACCTCTAACTTCTCCAGGGTGCTGCTTTGCAGACAAGCTTCGTGCTTTTCTAAGGCTCTAAATTGAGACTGAAAGCTGATAAAGCTTTGAGACACCAAAAGTGAGAGGAGAAGGAGGAGGTGGAGGAGGAAAAGCTCTTACTTTGGCAGCACTGTCATAATAAGAAAGAGCAGAAAAATGATCATGTCTGTTACTTTGTGGGATGGAACGACAGTGACATGCATTGGGAATTAAATTCTTGCTCCAAATAGGTGAAGCAGAGAGATGTTGTAATGTTGAGGAAAAATCTAATTGGGAAAAGTGTTTAGTACAAGATTTTGTTCATTTATTAAGTGGAAATTTTTGGAATAAATTAATACTTTTTATATATGCTGTTGATATATACAGTTTTCCTACAGAGTTGATAGCATGGTAGTTAATGAAGCATGTTTACTGATATCCCCATTTCTGTTTTCATCTTTTGGTTCCTTTCAATTATTTGATGATGTGTCTGCAGAACAGTTCAGGCTGTTAAAGTACTTAACTCTCATAAACTTTAAATGAATGGACTGTAGCGGTAATTTCAAGCTAGTAAAAATAAAAGTCCCCATTGTTATTGCAGTCATTTAGCTCTTTATGTTTCTATGTAATGTGGAACATCAGATTGTGCACACCTTGTCCAGTGCAAGCACTCTTGTGATTATTTCATTTTTTTCCACCATTGCTGTTCAGTGTTTCTAGCTCTGCTGTTTGCCATTGCAATTTGGTTGAACAAATACCGTGCCTCTAGCTCTGGAAAGGAAGGTTGGAGTGCTTGTGCGGGGCTGACGAAAGCAAGTCTTGCTGGCCTGTTGCCTTGGTGCTCGTGTGGCCTCTGCAGCTTGTTTCATGCTGTGTTTGGTGATGGCAATCATTCTGTGCCTTTTGGGGCCTTCGCTGGAGTTTCCACTCGTAAAGCTGGAGGTGGTACTTCAGTGGCCACACAAGGTTGTAGGATGTGCACTTGGTCATCACATGCTGCAGGATACCCAGGTGTTGATGGTCAGGTGTGTGAATGCGCAGTGTGTTTGTGTGCTGTGCTTTTGACTAATAAATACACAGCTGTGGGGACAAATGAGCCGTTGTTGCTATTTTCCTGTAATTTTTTTCAGGATTACAGGATTGTAGCAGGCATTCCTATCCTAAAGAACTGTATCCTAAATGATTAGCTTCTCAGCTCCACTTTTAAACGAGATCTAAAACTTCCTATAGCTGACATTAGCTGCTTTGCCTTCGGAGTGATGCTTACACGAATCCTGCATTTTGTAAAATTGAGGGTTTTATTAGGTGGATCTTCCTGTATTTTAAGTGGTTAGTTCTTAGACTCTAGCTGCCTGGGATGTCCTGGGATCTCTGCTTTGACAAGAATGTGTTAGAAATCCGGACAGCAGGCTATGTGCTAAAAAGAAAAGGGCTTAGCAGCATAGGCAGTTTTTCAAATGAAGTGAAGTATATTATATTGTATTCTTTGGACAGGCATTCTTATTACACATAATTTCATTCCCCAAAGGCTGCAGTCCCAGATTTGTAATTCTGCAGTTATTTTGCATCTGGTAAAACCTAAAGGCTGCCAGCTCTTTTGCTTCCTCTTGACTTGCACTTTTTAACTCCTGCAGCTTGTGGTGAAAGAAATGCCCTGCTCGCTCTGCTCTCCATGAGGAACATTTCCCCTCACCATATCTCAGTGGAGAATGCATTTGTTAACACAGAATCAAGGCTTTAATTTGCTGGAGGTCTTTTTTTTTTTTCAATTCATAAACCTTCTAAGCCAAGGAATCATTGAAGAGACTGAATTTAATCTTTTTTTCAGATGGTCCTATTTAGTTTCTCTATAGTGCTGAATCCTACTGGTCTAGAATTGTGTTTCTTTTCATGGCCATTCAAATAAGTGGGATTTCTAGTTTAGTCTGTACTGTGGAGATCTCTACCAGCATGCCTGCATCATTTAGGATGGGTAGCAGCCGTGGAAAATGAAGAAGTCTGGGTTACACAGTTTTTGTTAGCTTAAAACCAGGTTTCTTTGCAGTCACACAGCCCTGTGTCTTGCTAAAACTGTTTCTATCCTGTGTGAAGGTCCTGGAATAGTGACATTTCCTCTGCAAAAGGCAGGGCTTGCTTTGAACAAGTATTAGTGAGAGAAGTAAAATAGGAAAACTTGAATTCCTTTCAAAATGTAAATTTATTTAGCATCATTAATTCAGAATGCATTCAATTTCAATGTGCAAAATTCTCTTAAAACTGTGCCTCTAGAATATATTGGCAAGGGGAAAGATCGTGTGTAAGCTGGCAAGAGCAAATTGCAAAGGCTTCTGTGAAAAACATTATGGATTTATTTTCTTCCTTGATTGGGATATTGCATATGCTTGTTGCTGAGGGGAATTTTCTTCCTTCCTACAAACTGCAGCCAGTAGGAGAGTCACTGGATTTATCTGCAGAAAGCAGAGTAGTGAGGGTTTTATTCTGGAGCTTTTTTTTTTGGTCAGTTCCCAATGTCATCCATATCTGCCAAAAATACTTCTTTCTGTGCTTTCAGCTGATAAGTTTTTGACTACCCAGTTCCTCAGACTGGCTTGAAGTTTTTTCCTGTCCTTCCTGTTAATTTGTATAATAATTCTTTCTCCCAAATTACCATAATTCTCCCAGCATTACACCTATCTGGTTGGTCCTTCAGTTTTATACAGTCTTACAAGCAAGCATCTAAATGTGTCCTAATGGCCATGGGATAATTCCATGGAGGTTTTAAATTTTGCCTTTCTCTTTCGGACGTGATCTGCTGCTGGGATTTCTAAGATATTCTGACAGACAGCAACCCCAGGACGTCCCAGGCAGCTACAGAGAAGCAGATTGTCAGTGAGTGTCTTATGCAGCCAAATATTTCACATAAATGTGGTTTAAATCGCTGCTTTTTCTTTTCAGCCCACTCAAGCCCTTTGGAAATTGGTGTCTAATTGGAGCCAAGAACTGGAAGTAATTTGTGGCTGCTGGGCGTGTTTTCCCTTGTCTTTCCTCCACTTTGAAACCCTTGCGCAACAGAATTTAGCTTGTTGATCCAAATCGTCTTTTCTAAACAGAAACCTGTTGCTTACACTAGCATATATCAACCAAAACATACAAACTGCTGAACTGTTTGTTTATGGAAGTACTGTTCACTCTCTCAAATACTAATTTCTAAATGCCTTAGAAAACCCTGCTTAGAAGATCTCTGATGCTTCTGCTGCAAAAAATTCTCCTGTCTCAGCAAGTTCATTTATTTGACTTTGCTGCTGTGTCTATGCCAGAATAACAGGGTGGCATTGGGAATGGCTGCTAGTCATTTGCTGTTGTCTCTTCTCATCTGGCAGCTGGGAGATGGTTATATTTTCCCTGATAAATACTCGTTTGGGGAGAGATGTGATATATAGCACAGGAATTAATCTTTCTTTGTACTTCTGCTGCTACTCCCATGAACTGTTTTTCTGTGTCTTCTGTCTCCAGTGCAGATGCTGTAGTGGGCTGTGAGATACTCTTGTATGTGTACGTACAATTACCTGCAAGACACTCATTCCCTTAGAGGTTTGAGAAATTTCTAATACCCAGCCTCAGTCACGGTTTGAAACATGCGTCAGCAGTGAGACTTCACAAAATTCTTGGTGTTGTTTTCCAGTAGGGCACTTGACAGAAGAGCAGCTAATAGGATGTGTAGATCAAATCAGCTTTTCTTGCAGAGTGTGTTGCTTTTTGCCTACTCTGAGTGTCAGCAGATCCGTGTTTTTGGTGGTTGTGTGAATATGGCAATTCCTAAGGAAAGGAAATGAAAACCAGCTCCTGCACGGCTGGAAAGAGTGCAGCCGTTTCTCTTCAGGATCACAGGCTTAAGGAGGTTGGAGCTTTTGTGTGCTAAGTAAAGGCTGTGTGGTACTGCAGGAAATGTAAAGAAAGCTGAAATGCTGGTCTAACATTATTGTCTATAGCAGAATCTATGTAATTTTGTAACATATTTCTTGAAGAGCTTTCTGATATGTGATATAGGAGTAATAGACTGTGCTTCTCAAAGTTTGGGAAGTACATTACTCCAAATATATTCAACAGGTTTACTGTAAAGGAAAATAAAAATTTATATAACTTCCTGTTGATAGTGACCTTTTTTATATATAATTTAGAATGGGGATAGAAATAGTCATAAGGTGATACCTGTACTGGGTGCTCCGTGATTAATAAAGTCGATGACGGAAAATGATGCTGTGATTTCATTTGTAGTGGATGCTGTGGTCATACAAACAATGCTGTAATATTTTTGTTGCTCATGAGATGAAGCTATGTCTGCCACTGTTCCTTTTAGCACTCTTAGCAAGTGTGCTAAAAGACTTTACTCAGTCTTTATGTACCTGCAAAAAAAAGAATACTAAACCTCTAGAGGATGTCTGGGAAAATTACTTTGCAAGTGTCTTAGATGCTCTGAAGATTTACCACAAATCACTGAAGTGCTGAGCACTTAAGGCTGTGGGCAAACCTTGTTTTAAGAATATGAGTCTCCTCTGATTTGTTTTTCTTTTTACATTTTTATGTTTGAAAGCTTACAGGACAAAAATGTAGAGGTTATCCTAGAGTTTATAATACCTTAATTTCTGAAGGGATAGGAGAGGAGGGAAAGGGAAATAGAGATGTTTGTTTGGGTTTTGGTTTTTGTTTTCTTGTTCAGAAGGTTTCCCCTCCTGAAGTCCTTCTTACACAGTAAGATTTTTGGCATCAGAGAGGAAGCAAACAGCACAGCTGTTCTCAACATCTAGTTAAACAGAAAAAATTTCATTTTCCCCTTCCCGTTGAGGGGAAATTGAAGGAAAATGAATGGAGTAGCTGTGCTTGAGTTGGGCTTGCTTTCTTTAGGATCATCTTCACCCTGAAGACATTCTTAGAAAACAGCATCAAAGGTGAATTTCTCATTGGGTGGCATGGTGGGGAAGTTCCTACATCCTTATGAGAAGACAGTAAACTCTTCTGAGCCTATGGGTGTTTCATGGTCACTTCTATGCCTTTTTGTAATATGATGTTAACTGTCTGTTAAGGGCATGTATCAGCAGCTCTTGCTCTGGGTTGGTTTCTTATCGCTTTTGCTCTTTTCCAGAAAGATGAAAGGGAGAGGCAGGTTCTCTGTGTTTCTGTCTTGTTCTCTGTCTTGCTGTCAAGATACTGAGTAGTAACCTGGTGATTAGGTTTGCATAGGAAAGAGGTGGCTTTTTATAAGGTCACTTCTGCCATTCATATGACTACTCTCTTGTTTCTGTAGAGGAGATCTGAGGAGGCCAGCAAAAAAATAAAGTTAACTGTTTGTTCTGTGAACTTGCCTGGGGAGGCTGGAAGTGGCACAGTTTTCAGGCCTGCAAGTTATTTGTTGTGACATTTTCCATTCTCAGCTCATGCATGAGTCCTGGCTCATGTAGAAATACCTGCCGTCCAGGTGTTGGGAAAGTGTGGATCTATACTCTGAAGATCAGGTTCATCACTAGGGAAATAAATCCCTCATGTTAGAATGACTCTGTGGCACAGCAGCTAAAGAAGAGAAGTTAATATGAACATTATTTGGCTGCCTGCCTACTAAGGATGGCAGCCCTTGTCCATAAACTAATTCTCCTTTGTTCAAGTGAGGCTGGGCATAAGCAGGCGGCACTGTCAGCTGTCAGCAGTCAGGGCATGGATAAACAAATGGCTTTGTGCTTGGGTGATGAGGACTGGCAAGCACAACCTCCCCTTAGTGATCAGGAAATACTCAGTACTCCCTCAAACAGAAATTCAAGAAAGATGTTTACTCTATAAATGTGACATGTATGCCTTTAAAAAAGCTGAATTTATCATCATGAGCACAGGCAGTGCATCTTCAAAGGGACAGAAGCATTGAGTACACAGGCAAGATATAATTTACTTTTTTCTTCAGATTTTTAACAACTTTGAAAACAGTTTTGAAGCAGTTGTTTTCACATTTACTGTCTGGTCATTTTTGATCAACATTACTTCAGTCCTCACATTCCAGTCAGATGGAGAGAAATAAATTGTCTTCTTTTAAGAAATATTTTGTTTATCTGCAAAATAGGCAGCAAGTTCAGCTTCCCAACATCTCCCCATTGTTACCTAAAACTAAAGAGACCACAAATTGATTTAGAGATCACAAAAGCATCCTTGAATGTCTTGTATGTTTGCCAGAGTGGAGGCAAAATTACATTGCTTTTCTTCCTGGCAAATCAAACTCAATATATTATCACTAGGGTACCACTTTAGCCAAAGTGCTGGGTTGGGAAAAGATCACAGACTTACAGAATGTCATCTGGTTCAACCTCTTGGCTGAAACAGGGTCATCCTCGAGCACATGGCACAGAATTGCATCCAGATGGTTCTTGAATATCTCCGGTGAGGGAGGCTCCACAGCCTCTGTGGGCAACCTGTTCCAGTCTTCCACTCCAAGATGAGTGTTATTTGTACAGTGTACTCACTGGTTGTACTTGAAGTGCTTATGCCGTAACGTTCACAGAGCAATGTTCCTATGGGTTTGTTCGAGGTTTCTTTTTTCTAGGGCCTGACCTGACGCTCTCTGCACCTTCTCATGCAAACTGTTTGTTATTTGTAGTTGCAGTTTGAACCAGCTGCTCTCTGCCTGTGACAGCACAGCTGCGAGCATATTCCATTGTGCTATCTGTGGAAGGGAGACTTTTATGAAACACCTTTATGTGTTCTAAATGGAAGCATAAAGGTGCCAGGCCCCTCAGGCACAGCAGCATCCACGCTTCTAGGGGCCATTGTGGCCTCAGCTGCTCCTCTAGGCTGGAGTTCCTTGAGTGAGACATGGTCACGACAGGGTTCCTGATCCAGTGGGCAAACCTAGCACAAGTGTAGGTTTGCAGCTGTGGCCCCTGTGAAGGATGCACTGGCAGGGATGCAGGGAAAGTTGGTGTGGCAGTGGGATAATCTCCAGGCTGAGCTAGGTAGAGGCTGGGAGCTGAGGTGGTGATTCATCTGGGAGTGGGGCACAGGTTTTGGCTAGCCTGGGGTGTGTGGTTTTAACAGGTTAATTGCAACAAAGATGGACTAAACTGTCTAAAAGTGTCTTGAGAAGGTGGCAAACTCAGTGTATAACCACAAAGTAGCTCAGGTTCATTTTCTACAGATACTGTCTCTGCCCTTCTCTAGACAAATAAAATTAAGGAATTATTTGCCATACAAAAAATACAAGCCAAATAGAAGAAATATATCTGTAATAAAAGCTGTGTGAGAAGTTGAAAATAGGGATCTCGCTGACTAGAATGCTGGACCCAAGGCTGGTGATACTGAGTCAGTTGATTGCTGGAAGTCAAGGATCTTGATCAGTGGCTCAGGTAAATACTTGACACTTTTAACATAGGTAAAACAGTTGCAACTTAAAGGCAGTTGCTTTTCACAGCTGTATTGTAAGAGCTGTGTATCTGATCTGCACAACTGACGTGTTTTAGGTAGAAGGGATATTTGTGAAATGGCAAGGTGGGGAGTTTATCTTTGCTTCTCAGTGGATAAACTTCAATTTACTGGCCCCTCTCCTCCCTCTCCCTGCAGCTTTTCAGAATTTTAAAATTCCAGATAAAACTACCAGGAAGCTGCCAGTTTCTTAAAAGACAGAATTAGTTTTTAAAGTTTAAGATCAGGACTTACCCCAGCTCTGTAAATACTTTTCCAGAGAGATACATATGCTAGTATTTTTAACTAAAGGCAGGAAGTCTCTTAAATTTAGGAAGGCAGGGAATGCAGACACAGCAAATAGTGATCTTGAACAATCACTTTTATTCTGCAGCCAGAGGGTGAGTATGTCTTTCCTGCCTTCCCGTTTTGATTTGTCCGCTGGATGGCCACAGCTGTGTTGAAACAGGAAAACTGAATTAAGTCCTTGGAGCTCTTTTGTGAGGAGCTTTTGTGCTCAGTAACCAAATACAGTGTAGGATTGAATCACAGTATCTCTCTTAGTTGGGATTTTGCTTTTCGTTTACACATTCTCTTTTAATCTTACATGCTGCTGGCAGTATCCTGAATTCCTACTAGTGCTTTCCCAAAAAATTGCTTTTAAATGGGTACTGAACTATTAGGGCATCAGGTTACATATGCTCCTGGCACACCTTTTGGCAGTTTGCCTGTTGGTTTGGAAAAGATTTTTAAAGCCATAATGTGTGTCCTGTAATCTTGCAGGGCCTAAGCAGTGAGGGTTGAAAATGGGGAGTTTCCTGGGGGTTTTTCCCTTGGTTGACTTGGGAAATGACCTGCTGCAGGATAAGCTGAAACTCATTTAAGCGAAGAAAATTATAATAAAAATCTTGAGACAAGATTCCTGCCAGAACGTGTTCCCAGGCATTGGCACCACAGCTTTAAGCACACTGGAAATATGACTGAGCTGAAGTAATTTAAAGAGCTGTCAAATAACCCAGGCTCTAAAACTGAGTTATACCTATTAAACCATGCATGCTCCTTGGAGAACTTACCCTAAACTGTTTTTCATGGCAGTGGAAGTGTAAAGTGAATATATTTTGCTATAGATCAGACCCTGATAGGACTTTAATCTGTGCAAACTCTCACAGTGGTGCCATTCTTCAGCATTTCATAATGCTGTACAATGTGTAGATTGTTTCCTTGTGAGTTACTTCTCCTTTTAGAATTGCCATGTTAACTTTTATCATGAGCAGGGATGCAACTATTTTTGGTGATTCTGATGAACCAGGAGATGAAAACTGTGATCTCACTGGCATTCTAATACAAATACAGCTTTGGGTTTTTGGGAAGTAAGACCTTATGACTGTGCGCTCTACCACTAACAATTACAGCTCATCTTGTCTCACTTGGCATTAAGTACCAGTAGTTAATACTTGACATATGACAAAAGATTTTGTGGAACTTAGGAATACTCATAACTAATGAAAGAAGTAACTGCATAAAGGTACATAATAAGGTAGAAGCTATCGAAAGCTATTAACAGGTTTACAAAAAAATGCCAATGTAGAGTATTCATATGCTGCTAAAAACTTTGAATGTCATATAATATTTAGAATTTAAACCCCAAGATGCTGCTTTTGATCTTTGTGGTGCCTCTGATTCCAGATTTTGGGTGAGTAATTCCACAGCTCAAGGACTTGAGCTCTCAGAAGAATACCCAGCACCTTGTGCCTGCAGTCAGACCAGCAAAACCCACTAGAAGGAACCAGGAGCAATATGCTGGTTCACAGGTCAGTGCATGCTGCTGTGACACAAGTTACTCTTATCTGCAAATGTGCAAGAGAATAATAATGTATTTCCACAGCACGGATCTGAAATACTCGATATGCACAAGCAATGCAAAGTTCTGGGAGTGGCCATCATTAAAAACAGTCAGCCAACAGCTATTCCAAGGCCTGGAGCTGACAGGGGAACCACCTTATCTGCCACTTCTTTATTTTATCTGCAGCTGGACTCAAAACTGAGATGGTAGGTCACACATTCTATTTAAATCAGTTGGCTGCTGGTATCATAGGGGCTCCCTTGCTGCTGTAGAAATTAAGAGTGTGTGTCATTTAAAATTAAAAAAACCCGTAAGCCGGTTTATCACACCTACTGTTGCTGATCACAGAAATAGCCCAGCCCGATGCAGTTGGCCCTCAGTGTGCCTCTAGCTCCTGCTCCAGGCACCTCACTGCTCTTTCACTCCAGAGCAGCTCAAAGCCTTGCAGAGGGGTGGGGGTCACACCCCTGCAGTGCTGCTTTCTCAGCCTGTATGGGGTCATGGTGTGGTTTTTGGTGTTCTCAAGGCATCCACTTCAGGGGGAAGCTGTAGTTGGAGGAACTTCTGTTTTGTTCCCTGCTTTCATGCTCTGTCCCTGTCTGCCCTTCACTGATGGAAGCAGAAGAATCCAGTGTGTTTGACTTCAGGGAAATATGTTTTAAGCCCAACAGCACATATTCAGAGAGAGATAAATGTGGAACAACACTTATTCCAAGGCAGTGGTGAAAGCACAGAATTGATGGACTCTTGTGTTTATCCCAGACTATCAGTATTTAGTGAGCCATTCACCAATATTTTTGCTGATTAGTTGTAGCATGCTCTGTCTAGTGTAACATGCACTCTGTGGTATTTATAACCCCTGATCAATGCAGAACTAACTATTCAGACTATCCCTTCTTGTTTAAGTTATTGTTTGATACTGTTACTTAATGCCTTTGTTTAAATTTCAGTAGTGTTTGCATGTTGCCTCAGAGCCTGCAGCTGCAACAGGTAAATATGGCACTGAGCTTCACTCATTGAGAGAGTGAAAGAAAATAAACGTAAGGTGGAAACAACTTACAGAGACTCATCAGTCTCAAGTAAGAAAAGAGTTTTTTCATGATGTTTATTTATCCATATCAAATCATCACTCTTGGAACTGAAACACTGAGGAAGGGTATCCCAGTGCAATCCTGTGGTATGAAAGAGACTGTGAGTGTATTTTCCCTTGTACTGTCTTACAGGATGACATGTTGCAAAGATGGTTATGAGTCTCTATTCCTTACTTTTTGTTGATCATGTATTTTTTCTAGTCTTGTAGACTTTTGATAAGCCATCCAGACACTATTTTGCACTCTGGGAAAATGCTTATAATAAAGACCTTTAGGACTCATATGTTTTGCTGTAGCTTCTGCAGACTGCATTCTTCTCAAGAAGTTTTATAATGTGAGAAAGATTTACAAGAATCCATTTACTATGTGACAGTGGGGAACTCAGGTCAGCTCCCACTGTCTTTCTTCCTGACAACAAAGCAACAAGACCGAGAGTCTGACCTGTCCCATTTTCTCCATTTTGCTAAGGATGTGAGATGGAATAGTCCTGGGTATCTGCTTTCATATTGCAGATGGTCTTGGATATGCAGATTGGGCTCTGTGGGCATGATTATGCTTTTCTCTGTGTCTCATTCTGAGTGGGCTGCTATATCCAGAAAAAGCTGTCCATATGGAGAGGCTAGCTGGGAACCTGGAAGCAGTGTACAGCCGCTCATGGTGCACCTGGACCAGAAACCCTTCTGTATTGTGTGGGGAGCATGTAGTGTGCACCTTCTCACTGGCTGGGAAAGAGAACAGTGAGCCAGAGCTTGTTTGAGGCTCTTGCTTCAGGATGCAGCTTTTTGTCCAAGTGTCAAATTCACAAGGTAAAAGAAACAAAAACAATGTCTTAATCAAAGGAGGTTATAGGTTACAGAAACCTTTTTCCTCTCTGTATGTCTAGCAATGTCCTCCGGGTCTGCTTCATTCACTTGATGGCAAGCAGCTCCTTGAATATTTTGTGTATGTGTATTTTTCTTTAATGTCATAACTTCTCAGAAACATTAGGCACTTTTCTGCTAAACAAAATAGTATGATTCTTTGTACTTGCCTTTCACTGAGATTTGAAACTTTGAGATGGATTTGAATACTGGGGTTTTTTTCAAGCTCTTTCACAATCAAGAGGATAGTACATTATTTTATAAAAACTGAGATTCTTATCCTGTAGACAAGCAATGACAGAAGGTCTGACATAAATAGCAGAAGGATTTTGAGTGTGTGTGTGTGTGAGTGAATTGCTGATGGATATATTTTACTCTCTGGGATTGGACTTTTTAAATTTGATTTTTTTAACTTGGTCAGCAGTAGTGACCTCAGTTAAAGATTGACTTGACTGAATGGGAATGGTGTTGTTTCAGAAGGGAGTGGGTTTCAGCATCAAATAGATTTTGCAAAAAAGGAAGTTTGATTATTGTTTTGGTATTTTTTCAGGTATTTCCTGTTAAGTACTTTTGGTCTCATTCAAAAATTAAAAATACTTTCAATTTTAGTGTTCAGCCTCTCCTACAAAACAGAAGTCAGTAAATTGTACTAGCATGATTTCATATAAATTTAAAAATATGAAATTTATATCTTTTGAAATCTGTTACAAACAGCCAAAGTCCTTGATTTGGTAAAAGCCAAGGAAGTGGTGTTAATCTTAGTTTGAAGGAAAAAAAAACCCAATCAGTGTAATTATTTACCATTTTGCACATATGAGATGTTGCTATGCTGAGAGGCTTTGCTGCTATAACTATACTATAAATGTTTCTCGTGGCCACTTTGACAAGCAGGAGACATTAGTTTACTTTGAAAATTCTAAGCTTAAAATACTTAGAATAGCATATTATCATAATAGAATCAAGGAATGGTTTGGGTTGGAAGGGACCTTAAGGATCATCCAGTTCCAACCCCCTGACATGGGCAGGGAAACCTTCCACTAGACCAGGTTGCTCAGAGCCCCATCCAACCTGGCCTTGAACACTTCCATGGGGATGGGACATCCACAACTTCTCTGGGAAACTTATTCCATGCCTATTCATTGATCATTTTCTGTATTACAGCTGATGACTTTAATTAATGGGGAAGAAAAGTTGAGTGGATTTTTTTTTAAATTAGGTACTTCTGAGCCAGTAGTAATAGCTGAAGCACTCACATAGAAATATACCCTGTGTCTTTGTAGAGATGTTTCTTGATGATAGCTGTATCAGTAAGTGCTTTTTAATGCTTACAGTGGCTTAGCAGAGCTAATGTGAAAGCATTTTAAAAATATGTAACTGCATCTTTAAGTTCTTAATTACAGAGGCAAGAGCTAAATGCAGTATTGAGCCAGCTGGACACTCACCATGTCTATTCAGCGATGCTGTGAATCAAGGTGGGCAGCTTATCAAGAATAGCATGTCAGGTTTTCTTCTGACAAGTCAAATTCTTTTTCTTTTCTAAAGGAGAGGTTAAGAATTCTAATAGGTACTTAGTGGAAGCCAGAGGTGCTGTCTCTCAGAGAAGAAAGATGCTGCCAGCCAGTTAATTGGCGATACCTTCTGTATAGGTGTGGCAGTGTCTCTCAGTTTCTGTTTGGTGCAGAGCTCTGTGAGAGTCAGGAGCTGGGAGCTGATGAGGACTCTGGATGCACTGGGATGCTGGCCCTGTGCCAGCCTGCCAGTATGGCCTTCAGCACTAGCCATAGCATTTCTTTTTGCACCAGCACCGTGGGATGCTAATGTCTACTTTGCAGAAAGGACAGCGGTCAAACTGGGAGCTATTTTTCCTTGCCCACTGTCAAATGCAACATAATCATCTGTTTTGTTGTTACTAATGCTAAAGCAGATTTAACTCATGCTCGTAAAATGCCTGCTGTGGGAGTCCTGTATTTTTAGTGGAATACAGAAGTGAAACAGCTACTGTAATAATGAGACCTGCTGCTTGCCATGGATCTGAAGGTATATTTGGGAGTGCAGTCCTGTCATTACTCTTACAATGGTGCTGGGACAGTCGAGCTAGAATTTCAGAAATAAATTATGTTCGAAAACCTCATTAAAAAACCCAAAACAATCAACATTTCCTGTGCTGACAGCAGTCTGACTAGAGTTTTTTGCTGCAAATCAGACTTATGAAAGAAAGCTGCCTTGTCCTATCTTTGCAGTGGCACATAATAGGCATAAAAAGAAATTGCAATGTTGCTTAGACCACAGGTGTGTCCAGAACTGTACTTCATATTGGCCCTTTGGATCTGATGCCTTTGTAGCATTCTAATCCTTATGAATGTGGTCGATTTTCTTAGCAAATAGATTTACATATTAGGACCCTGTGGCTCCAGCTTTAGGAATTTTTAGTGCCTGTTCTTTTCTGTGAGCTCCTCCAGTGATCTCCTTTCAGTTTTGAATGCTGACCTGAGAAGCAGAGCTTTTGAGGATTCAACTGACTCTTTTTTTCTAAGGACATGTGAATATGCTGGATATGCTAAGTGTAATTTTAACAGACTGAAGAGATAAGAAAGAGGAAGAGAAGAGGGAGAAGTGATAGCTGTAATGACAGCCACCCTCATTCAAACTCCTCAAAGAAGGAGGTGCCTTGTTCCTGTAGTTCTTGCTGTGTGAAGGAGCTGTGGGCATTGGAATAGACAGCTGGAACAGAGAGTGGCCAGGACGTGTCTTGCATCCTCAGAAAGGTGCAAAGGTTGGGGCTGCTCTACACTTGGTACTGGCAATTTCCTCTAGCTACTGGGGCCTGGAATTGCCTGGTGACTTTTTCCACATCTGCCCTTCCTCACCCTGGTCTATGCCTAGCTGGATAACACTTGATCCATAAGTGTGAAATGTCACCCCCCTGTCTTCTTCAAACAATTTCAGAGGTTAAGCATTGGTCTCTCCCTCTCTTAATAGTTGGGAAAAATTTTTCTAATCTGTGGAGCTGAAGCTGATAAAGCAACAAGTGTAGAGCAAACATTCAGATGATTCTTTATCTGAAGAGATAAGAGTGACTGAAGTTCATTTTGCAGGAAATGCTATCATAATATATTAGTAGGATCCATTCACATCCCAGAGGAGGAGTGTTCTTATGTTGCTAAATATGCTACGCTCTCAGCATCAGGCCATAAGGGATGAGGAAAGCATGATTCTGAAGTAAAGCTAAGGAGAATCAAGCTGAGAAGTATGTTGGCATAGTTCTAGTAGTTAAATATTTACCAGAAGCAGACAGCTCTTAGAGTCTCATTTTTCTTCAGCCATTGGTATAATGAGGTAATAAACCATGCATAGATCATAGGTTTCCAGGGAAGTGGCTGCAAAGGGTCCTGCTTCTTGAGCAAGGACAATTAATATCCAGTTCCTTTAAAAAAGAAGCTGTAATACATTGAGTTTTTATTGAAAGTCACCAGAAAACAAAGTTTCTGCTTGAGCTGTAGAGTTGGTGTAGCACGGCTGGTTTCAGGTGGGGTAGAGTTAATTTTCTTCACAGTAGCTAATATAGGGCTAAGTTTTGGATTTGTGCTGGTCACTCAAGGCCTCTCTCCATACATCCCTTTTGCAGGTATGGGCATGAGTTTGCCAGCCGGATTTGATGTTGTCCTCCTTCCCAGCCCCTGTCACAGTCACTCTGGCTTCTCCCTCTGGACTCCAATCCTTAATGTGCCTGCAGAGGTCCAGAATCTGTGTTACATGCAAGGGGAAAAGCAGCAGCAGTGGAACAACACCTGCTGTATCTTAACACAGCTGCCAACATCACCCTGAATAGGTATACTGTGCTTATGTGTACCTTATGTTTTTCATAGGCAGAATACAAGATGAATTTCTGGAGTGGCTGATGGTTTTTTTTTTTCCCATGCCATGCTGTCTAACTGGTGCTGAAAACAGAGCCATTTGATAAAAGAGGTTAATAACTCTAAATGCCTTTTGTGTCCCAGTGAAATCCATTGGCATAGGTATTGAGAGAGAATCTGAAAGGCACCTGAAGAGAAACGTAAAAGTGAAAGACTTTATGGAGATTAACACAGAGTT
>WEKY01065827.1:0-10478 GCA_013390045.1 Picathartes gymnocephalus
CAATAAAAACCGCTGCATCACTGAGGACTGACATACTCGTGCTCATGTGATTTAGGTAGAAAATCAAGCATACGTACACTTGCCCGTGCTTGATTTCATAACTTGAGATGCTGTGGGTGAATGACCTTCTCTATTCACCTGAAGGAAATAAGAATCAGAACAGCTGGCTTTAGAAAGCAAATCTAATATTATTATTGTTGTTGTTGTTGTTGTTATTACTATTTTTAACTCTCTGACAGCTTAAAGCATTTGATTGCATGGAAACATATCACTTAATAATTCTGTGGGTTGTATCCTTCATCTGATGCAGTAATGGAACTGGTGTGTGATGAATAAATGGCATAAATTGGTCACTTATTGAATTTTAGCGATTTTACATTCCAGATTGCAATCTAATTTTTTCGATGAAAAAAAAAAATTTAAAAAAATTACTTCATGTTTTCCTAATGTTATTTTTAATCTATACAAGTTTTTTTTTTCCTTTTTTCTTTTCCTTGCCCTCCAATATGTTGTGTATTTGCAAATTGATTTTTGACATAATGTTTCTATACTGATGTACAGAAAAATTTAATTGTACAGTGTTTCATGAAATAATGAGTATACTGTGTTTATAAAGCACAGAATGGAATCTTGCATTTAAAAATTATTTTCTTTTCTAGTATTGCTTTAGCAAGTAGATCCATGAGCCCTGTAACTAACAAAAAAGCAGTGTCCTATGCACTGATCAAACCCTACCAAAGATTTATAAATTTCTATATAATGCTGCTGTCGAGGATTTTTGGGTTCAAACCACAGTGAAAAGGAACATACAGACACAGAGTTGAACATATAAGCGCATCTGTACACCAGTTAAGCAAGCTGCATTATGACCTGGTAAGTCTCAGTATTCTAGATATCCACCTCGAGAAAAAAGACTTGATTGTCTGATACAGGAGTTTCTAATAAATGCTGAGAAAATAAGTGCACATTTCCAGGTTTTATAATTTGGATTAAACTGTTAAGATATTAAACTTAGTGAAAAAAATAATTTTAATATTTAAATTTTGAAAGTTTTCCTCTAAATTTAAGTGTCTTTTGAGACAAATAACTAGGTTTTATTCTTTTGGAGGTTTTGCATATGTACTAAATAAGATATATTGTGGAAAGCCCTTATCTGGGGAACAGTATCATCCTAAATCTACCAGCCTTTGTAATATCTCTACAAGTTCTGAAATATTAAATCATAATGAATCGCATTTCTAACAACAACAGCATCTTTTATAAACATATTGTTTTACATGCAACTTGGTGGATATTTCTATTAATATTTTACACGATTGCCAGTGTTACGCTTTCTATGACTAATGTAATCTCTCAACATTGAATTCTTATACCAGGGATTTCTGAGGAACTGCAGTGGCTTTTCATCTGATATCTTATCTAGTAACTCCAGCTAAAAGGGCAGTGTTGCACTTACACTTCTTTATAGCTCCTATCTTCTGTAGGAAGTCTGGAACTACTTCACAGAGAACTCTGCAGGATGATTTCAGTTTTTCCTTTGAGGAATTTCAAAGATATTTTCCTTCCAATAGGAAATTTTTGTATTTTTATGACACTTTCACTAGGGGAGCACTGGGCCACACATTACAGTGGACACTGTAATATGCCTACGTATGAGATACTGTATTGCTGTTATTGAGGTTAATCCTTTGGTATTTTTGGATAGCACTAAAAATATTTGACTGTAGATCTCATTCATGTTGCTTTTTCCCAGTGCTTCCAAATAAATCTTCAAGGCCTGTATTGGTCTGAAATAAAATTAATAGTACGTTTTACATAATGTAGAATGTAGAAATTAACATTTTTTATTTGTGCCAAATTTTCATTCAGTAACTAAGTTCATCACTACTTTTCTCCAAATATTTAGTACTACAAGATAGGTAAATTAATACCTGACTAGGAAAATTCGAGATCATGCTTTCATGCACTGTGCATCAAATTGAACCTAATTTTGTTAGCAAGCTTTTGAAACATATAACTGATTAAATCACTCTCCATTTCTAGTACATTTGTAAATGAAATTGCTTCCTGGTTAATAACATATTTCCATTTCTAATGAAAGGCAGTAGTGTTTGTACTGACTAGATAGTTCTCAAGATGCTTAGAACTCTTCTCTCCTTAGTCTTGGCTCAGCTGGTTGTATTTTGTAAGAATTCCCCAGTGGTAAGGGAATCCCTGGCTCCCATCTTAGCAGTATAGACATAGCCCATCAGACAGCCTACAAGAAGTGGGGAGAAATCTGTCTGACATGCAGGAAAGATAGTATCTGAACCTTATGGCAGGCCACAGGTGCTAAGGAGAGCAAGGCTAGATGGTGTTCAGCTCAACATTTTAGAACGGACATTCTGACTTGTTAGATAAGAGGGATGGGAAGAGAGAAGTGTCTGAACAGGTAATGGGATGGAATCAGGCTGAAGTAAGGACAGAAGCAACATACAAGGGAATACTCTTTCTATGAGAGGATAAAAAGTTCAATCAAGGGATGAAATAGGATCCCAGGTTTGATAGTCCTATAAACTTCCTTATAACAGGTAATGTTAATCCCATAAACCTCATATAAAATACTGGTGTTTTTTTAAGGATAAAGTTTCATTATTTGATGACTGTATAGAATGATAAAGCAGAATATTGAAGTAGTCTGTGATGAATTTGTTCATGTACAGCTTCAGTGACAGTGACATGAAGCTCGATGAAGTCAGACTTGGAAATAAGTACATATAGCTAATATGTAGAACACACTGAAATTTTCTCAACTTCCTGGAGGATGGGATTACTCAAACAGCTCCAAAATAAGCAGTCTTAGGACACGTATTGCATCTGCTGCTTTCTTTCTTAGGAAACTATAGAAATAAAGATGGATCTGACAGGAGTTGGAAGAGAAGATGACACAGATGACAGCAATTACAGGATTTATATTTCTCAGGATAATAACAGTAATGAAAGTAAGTTATTGCTTACTGTACGGGGTAACTCTAGGGGTAGGTACTAAGGGAAAACAGGTGGGATGGAAAAAATCTTTCATAACTTAATGATTAAAAGCTAGTTATTCAAATTCTTGCTATATTCTGTGGTTCAAACTATAACCTTAGAACCAATCTTTCAATAATAGACTTATCCTACTGCCAGAGGAAATCTACTGTGGTGTGTCTTTGCCTAGCTTGAAGAAAAGATTACAGATTTATTCACAATGCAAATCTAAGAAATAAAAGATATTGTACTGGATCTGACTGGGACAGAGTTAATTTCCTTTATCATAGTCTGCATGGTGCTGTGGTCTGGATCTCTGACTAAAACAGTGTTGATAACACACTAATATTTTCACTGTTCCTGAACAACACTTGCACAGCATCAAGGGGATTTTGTGGGTTTTTTCCACTCTGACACACAAGTGAGAAGTCTGTCTGCGAGTGGAATGTAGAGAAAAAATTATCTCTTTGTTTGCATACTCAACTTTTTCTTCACCTATTGAACAGTGTCTCTCTCAGTCCATGAGGCTTCTTCCCTTCCACTTTTGCCCCATCCTGCAGGACAGGAGAGTGAACAAGCAGCTGTGTGGGTGCCTAACTGCTGGCAGGAATCAACCTACCACAAATGCAGATATAAAAGAGCAGACAATAAAAGATTACATATTTATTCTATGTGAGGCTTCTTTACTTCTATGATTGTTTTCATAAGCATATGCTTGTTTAATGATAGTACTGAAGTCATACTAGATTTCATTATGTCTTTTTGAGTGGGAACCTGTCTTTAGTTCAAACTGAGTTAGTTATTGACTGAACCAGGAGAAGAAAGCAATGTAAAACTAACAAGGGAGGGAATGGATAGCTGAAATCTTAAGTACAAGGTAGAATGGATGGCTGAGAAATATGTTCAGTAAAAGGTCGCAAAAAAGCACAAATACTTTATATTTTAAACTCTTCTACAACAAACAAGGTAGAACAATCCCTGCTGTCAATAACCATAAGGGAGAGGCAAGTAAGAGATGTTACGTGAAAAAAATTGCTGAAAACCCGAGAGAAAAATTAACACAAATTTTCTCCTACAACATTTAAAAATAGATATTTAAATAACAGTTTTATGCTGAATGAAAGAATGAAGAGTTCATAGTTGCAAATTCCTGAGTGTATTTTGAGATGGTCTTTAGGCATCTGGTTTGTGCCAGTCACACATTATGCCAACTAAGTCAAGTTGCAGACTAGCACTTTGTCACTATTTTACCATGATCAGTCACCAAATACTTCTTACACATTTTTCATCCTTTTTCCCTTAAGCAATATTAATATTTGAAGTTCTCTTAAAGTAGCATTAACCAGAAAATTAAAATTATAAACCTAACTGTGAAAAAATGAAACTGCAAATTGTGCACACTACTGAGCCACAACGACAGTGTTATGTAGACACTTGTGCATGTGGTCCTTCATTCTACTTATAATTTACAGCTCCATCTGCTTAGATTAATTTTCAGATGCTAAATGACTAGGAAGTTTTTACAGGAAAAGTTACTTACTCTTTTTTCAGCCTTTGCACTTAAAATTTCAATCACAGATATTCTTCTCTAAACTTCCTTCCAGTAAATTTACCAGTATGCATATATGGAATGTGGTTGGATTACCTTCAGTTCACACATCCTCTCTTTGTAACAAAGCGACATGGAAGCCACCCACAGATTTTTTGTTATCTATTGTAGTCTCTGTAGACATTCTTTCCGTTTCCTGGGGAAGCACATCTTTGGTGCAATGAAAAAATGCTAGCTCTGCAGCTGGCACACAGCAGTTCTCAGGACCCTTAGCATTTTCCTTTTATCAGACTATTTTTATTATTACTGTGACCTAAAAATTGCAGTACACTAAAAAACTCCATGTTTCTTAATTATTATTTAAGTATTAAGACTGAGACATGAATTTTTATTCTAGAATTACCTTATTACTGAAAAATAGTACTGATTATCTATTTTAGATAAGAACTAGCAAAAGAGATCTAAAAGATTCTTTACATGTCCAATCTTTTGGGAATTATATCTCACCTAAAGTACATGGAGGCCATTTTCCACAATCTGTTTCCTGAATTCTTTTTCAGTATCTCAGTGCCTGTTTCAGAGTGTTATGGAATTGTTCATTCTACAGTTTTAAACAGCTCATCTATTTTCCAGATACCATTTGAAATAGAACCCCTGTGGTCCAGGAAAGCCAGAAGAAAATGTTTTGAACTAGAATGTCGACTATCAGAGAGTTCTGACAGCAGCATGCAAAATAATATAATGAAAAACTCTTTCACTTTCACCTGTTTCCTCTTGAGGTGATCAGCAAGAACTCATTAACAGAACTTCCTGTACCATTTTGTAAGTGTTTCTCCAACTGGTTATGCTGAGGTTTTAATCGGGCTTTCATCTAAAAATAAGATGAAAGATGCATAGTATAAGCTCCCACGTTTTTCAACATAACTACACTATATTGCAAGGTTTATGTGATATATAGAGGTAAAAACTGTATAACTTTAATAATAAGAGTATATCCCTGTACAGTTTACTTAAGCAATGGAAATACTTCACTACAGTCCGTGTCACTAGTAAACACTTATTTAAAAGCTGTGAGAATTTTAAACAAATGTGGTTAAAGCACACAACCAGGCTGAAGTCCATGTCAACTGATGGGTCAATAAGGAATTTAGGATTCCGCTTCTGTTTAAAGGACAACGTGTTCAAGGCCAGAATGAGAATAGAATTTAGATGTTCCAAGGTTTTGCAAATTGTTGTCACAACATCATAATCTCAGGGTCTAGAAATTTAAAAAGAATTACTCTTGTCCTGAAGCTATTGATATAATGGATTAAAATGTCATTCTTATGGATGATGGCAGTCTGATTTTTACCTTTGAAGAAACAGACATTTAAGAGAGACTCTGGTCATCTTTGGACCTAATGCCATATCAGAAACTGATGAGGGAAGTTAAGTCAAAGAAATCAAATTAGCTTGCTTTTTGTGTGTGTGTTTTTTAGGGCTTTGTTTGTTTGCTTGCTTGTTGGGTTTTGTTTTTTTGTTGTTTGTTTTGGTTTGTTTCTGCTACTGTTCTTGAAATTTATCCCTTTCAGTAAAAAGCTATTAGATTCATCTGTAGATTAGAACTTTTATATCTGGTTTACAGATCTTCAACTTTTTAAAATTAACTTCCCTCAAAAAATGCAACTTTAAAAAGATAACCATCTCAGTTTAAAGAAACTCCTGTGCTTGTTCTTCAAACAGTTGCAACTTCTCAAATACAGCAGAATTTATCTGGTATATTCAGATATAACTAGTACTGAACAAAATACCCGAAATATATGTTAAAGTCCTTTATGTGTTTAAACTACAACTAAATTAGCTTTCTCAAGTGAAACATTGATATAATTAGTCAATGTACTCAAAAAAGAAAGCCAACAAAAACTTGTGCCATAGAAACTGCAAAACCACATGATTTTAAACAGTAGGTTTATTAGTAGTGTAAGTAGAGATATTGTAATTTTCTGTTTATTTAAGGCTGGTTACCAGAGTGCTGTGCATTTCTTAGTGGTTCCTTAGTAGCAAGCAGTGATTTCTCATTTAACATTGGTCTGTTACATAAAAAGACATTCATAATAAAATATTTTCAATTACTGAGATAGAGACTTCAAGAAGCCATTCAAAATTATTTGCAAGTACAGCCTCTAATAAGAACTTTCTATTCTTAGGTAAGATTTGTAACTGCATTATCCAAGACAACCTTCTGAAAACTAGACTGTAGACAAGCACAAGTTATGGGTTTCAAATTAAGGGTACCTGCATGGAATCTTATGTCATACAGAAGGTTAGACTAGATATTTTAGTGATACTTTCTGGTCTGATAATCCATGAATAGATGAATTTGTGAGGTTTTAATTTTATTCCTCATTACAAACCTACACTCTAGAAAAACACTGGAAAATCATTGGTAGCAGAAAATAAAAAAAACCAAAACAACCCAAACTTTAAAACATTCTATTTTGTTACGTCTCAGTTAAGAATATTCCCATACTTCTAGCTAAATGGTCATAGAATTTTTGTATATTTTAAAGGAAATTATTTATTCTCCTTTTTTTTTCCCTCCCGAAAGCATTTTGTATTCATACTCAAAATTTTGCAAGTGCATAAGAGTCTAAGCTCTTTAAGGATGCTGGAATGTGTTATGTGGTCTTTGAAAGAGGAAAATTAACAATAGAATATGATTAATATTAGGTAACACTTAGGCTGTGTCCTTTGACAGACAAATTTGGGCAAATATTCTGGTATTCAACTTGGTTAATAATAGCAGATAGTTGTACACTTAGGACTGTGGTTTCTCAGATCCCATAATTCAGTTAGCAAATGTCAGTATTATATGGGAATTATAGACAGGAGTTAGAAAGTTCAAATGTGTTTGTTATAAGCTTCTGTGGTTCTGGTGCAGTTGGTGGGCATTTCAGATTTGCAGTTTATTGTGAGCTTTGTTATTTGCCCTTTCTTATATCCAAGCTGGCAGCCATATGAGAAGAACAGAACAATCTGCCTGTACCAATGCAGTATGTAGGCTTTGCTATGTACCTACTTAAATATAATGACCATTGATTTTCTTTTGTGAGAGTCTGATTTTTTATAATACATGTAAGGTAGCATATCAATTCTATACTTATTTAAAGCCCCGTGCCAAAACTACAGACCATCCTGACTAGACTGTTGGCTCAATACCATGACAAAATTGTACTTAGAGCAGGAAAATTTAGCTGTTTGGAATCTTATTTGTATAACTCCAGGAGTCCAAGACAAGCAGAAAGTCATTCTTAACAATAACTATTCTCTCTTAACATATTCAGCAAAAATGATAGGCCATCTATTCAGGGTCTACAGAAATAAAAAAAATCTGAATGCTATCAGGGTTACATTTCCCCTACCCTTTCTCTGCACTCTCCTCTCCCTTTTTTTTCTCTTTATTTATAAAGAAGTTGTGCTTCTAGGAGAAATTTCACATCTGTCTGAAACACGTGTTATCCCATTAAACAAAAAAAACATGTAAGGGGAAAGACTGGAGCAGTCTTAATGGAAGAAATAGCTGTTAGACTGAGTCCAAATGGGGAAAAACCTCAAATTACTGGGTGATATAGTGAGCCAATAATCCTGTTTATAAACATATTTGCCTACAATTTAGACAGCTGGCACTGTAAAACCAAATGCATCTGATCTTCTCAATATAATCCATATATCACAGTACAAGTCGCTGGACTTCTAAGAGTAAGAGACCTACTTATTTTCTTTCTTTCTTTTAGGAAACTAGTTTATTGCAGTCTGGAAGTAAATATGGTTTATTTTAAAGATTTTTCTTATTGCAATTTGCCATTGATACAATTAAGATGTGACAGCTAACAGAGGAATGCTGTGGATGGCTGCAAAGCCAGTGTGGAAAAAATTAAAAACAAAATTCATTACCACTTTAGTTAGTCCGTTTGTTTTCCAAATTGTGTATTAAATCACATCTGTCTTATCACTCTAAATCTTTTCTGACTTGCAATGTAAAAATAGTTTACTAGAGAGATATTTCAAAAATTTAATGCATTTTTTTTTAAAGCTAAATATTTGTAATGATGTCTTTGGCTTTTTGCATTTATAAAGTTCTGATATTTTACTCCTTCCAATTGATTTAAAATCCATTTCTGAATAATATTTAATATGTGTCCTGCTACACTCATACAAGTACATGACAGAGGCACAAAGTACAAGGCTGCCAAGGTTTGATTTCAAAGAGGCAGTGTAGGTTTCGAGTCACCTGAAAAGTGTTGATCACTGCAGACCTTTTGCCTTCTAATCTATTGTCATCAAGCTAGATTTTTCATTCTATCCTCAGAAGTTCCAATCATGCTAGTGAAAGAGGTGGGTGCAAGGGAAAAAAGTCATAATTCAAAACCTTTAATTTAGCTTTTCTTGAGGCAATGGCAATGTGGAGAATGTCTCTTCACTACCTTTTGGCAGTGATTCTTGTTGAAATGTCTGGAATGGAAGGATACCTGTAAGACCAAAACCTGAATTCTTTCTGTCTAATGAAAATTCCTGGTGAAGATTCCTCAATTAGGGGCCACACCTGCTCATTTCAGACAGACAGTGAATTCCCAAATGCAAAGGCCATTCCAATATGAAGATTGCACTATTAAACTTCTTAAATCAAATAAAAATAAAAAGTAGGTAGCATGTGGGACAGGGATAAGTTATGGCAGAAAGCTTGGTGTTACTGGGGGATTTAGTACATAGCAGATGTGTATAAGTGCCAGAACATGTTTTATGATACATTGCTTCATTTCTGGTTACAGAGCACCAATTCCTTTCTCAGAAAAACTTAAAAATCATCACTATTCGATATCACTCAGAGTTTGATCTCTGCAAACTCATTATAAAGTCTACTGCCTACATCTATACTTTTGAGAAAGTCATGGTAGAAGTTCAAGCACTAATAATCCACTCTACTCAGCCAATGTTAGCTTAATTGCTGAGCAGTTTTGCTCCTGTCAACAGGAGCTCCCGGAAACATGGCCAAAGCTCTGATCAGAGGCCATCAGCTGCAAGAGACCATTTTCAAAGGGAAGTATGATTGCAAAAAGGTTTGGCTCAGATAAAAAATACCACTATGTTGGACTGCATTATCATAACATTATTGGAAATATTTTACTAGAAAAATATTGCACAAAATAGTTCTTTACTACACTGCACCTATCTTAGCAGATAAACATGACTCTCAACAATCACAACTTCAGCAAAAATTTAAAATCATAGAATATCATGAGTTGGAAGGGACCCACAAGGATCATCCAGTCCAACTCCTGGCCCTGCACAAGACCATCCCCAAGAATCCCACTATGTGCCTGACAGCATTGTCCAAACGCTCCTTGAACTTTGTCAAGCTTGACACTTCCCACTCTTCTCTTCCCTGGGAAGCCTGACCAATGCATGACCTCCATTTGGATGAAGAACGTTATCCTAATATCCAGCCTTAACCTCCCCTGACAGCATCATTCTGTTCCCTTTGCTGCTATCACTGGTCATCAGAGAGAAGCAATCAGCACCTGCCTAAATTTAAATCAGAAGTTGTTTTCATGCAGTTTAATAAAGCTAGACAAGTTCTTTGTAATTATTTACTATCTTTGGGAACAAGTAAGTGTTTAAACCTTCCTCTTTCTGGAGTCATTTACTGGGTCAAATATTAATCCTCATTTGAGTGTGTTAGCCATTAAGCATTTTACTCTGTGCTCTATAGTGATTGTCTCTCATTGCCTTCTATTTGAAGTATGACATATTGAAAACATAATTAAATATCAACTGAGCAGATTGTCTGGGTTGTCTTTTCCCCCATTTTAGATTGATGTTTGTAGTGGTTTCACATTTGTCTCTCTTCATTTGTTAACACTAAACAATGGGTAGTGTAGTGTAG
>WEKY01065889.1:0-16715 GCA_013390045.1 Picathartes gymnocephalus
CCATCTCTCTTCATCGCCGAGAGGGAGTGAAACATAAACGTTTGCATGCCCGGGTGTGGACATTATTTAAAGAGAGCACCCTGCAAACCACTTTCACAAGAGATTAAGAAGAAAAAAAAAAGAAAGAAACAGGAAAAAAAAACGTGGGGTTAGACTCCATTTCCCTCCAGTCAGCAGAAATTTAGAAGTCACTCTTTAGAAAATGAATTAGATAAAAAGACATGCATAGGAATAGGAAAAACAGATCATAAATTTTGACAAGTTAAGCACATTAGACAGCACTGAGGTAAGCAAGAGGTTTGACAGGCAACTTAGCAAAGAAATTCGTTTTGGAAGGCCCACGAATCCAAGTGGTTGCTGCCATCAAGGGCTCCTGCAGGAGCCAGCGGAGCAGCCCATGGGCAAGGCACAGCGGCTGGGACCAGCAGGGGGAAGGTCCTCAGAGCCGGAGGAACGAGAGGGGGACCCCCTTTCCCAGCCGGATGCCTGAGCCGCCAGCAGCTGCCAGCGGGGAGGGGATGCACGGGAGTGGGGAGGGAAGCAGGCACGGAGCATCCCGGCAGAGCGAGGACGGTCGGCCGTGGCAGCAGCAGCTTGCGCCCGCAAACGGCACCGCCGTCCCGGCTCTGCCGGCACCCTCCGGGATGCTGGCTGGGCTGCGGAAAGAGAAACTAAAGCCACGCCCCAGCTCCCTGAACACCGAGAACGCGGGAGCGGGCGGCCAGAGCGGCCATAGGGAGCCCCGGTGGCCCCGCCTCACCTGCAGTAGCACTTGGAGCGCTGTGAGGTGCCGCTGCCCAGCGCCGAATGCCCCCGCCACTATGCAGGCCTCCTCCATCTTCATCCCCAGGGCCCGCCCGAAGCCGAGCCGCGCCCCTGTCGCCCCGCCCCGCTGGTAAAGCGCTCACACATGGTGGACAGAACCAGCCCCTGCATGGCATGAAGCACCCGTTTCCTTACTGTAAAACAAGCGAGCCAGAACAGCTGCAGAGTGAGGTGAGCAGAGTGAGGGGCATCAGCATCAGCCGGTGGGGAAACCCTCGCCGCTGCTCCAGGGAGAAAGGGCTGCCAAGAGAGGAGGTTGGTCCAGGCAGGATGCATGGGGATATGGCCACATCTCTCCAGCAAACAGGTACTCACAGGGGAGATGCGAGAAACACCCCAGAGAAGAGCAGAACAGCTTGGCAGTTGTTCCAGTGTGGTTTGAACAAGGGAGCAGCTTTCCTTCTTTCATTACCTCGATTTTAAAAGAACCATTGTTTTTCATCAAGATTTAATCTAGACTAGGTAATTGCAGGCAGGCCCAAAGGTTCATTTTGCTCAGTAGCCTTCTCCAAAGGACAGGAGATTGTCCTGCCAATTCAATAATCAATCTGAACTACTATAAATGCTCTCTTCACCCAAGGCCTTGCACACACCTTGCAAGCTCCACAAGTAACATCTAAAAGCTCCACGTCCTATGAACAGCAGGAGAAACTTCCTTCAAGTTAGCAAAAATAGAGACATTAGCTATCATTAAATAAACCTGGCAAAAAGGGGTTTGGCAAAAGCACAGTGAGTGGCCTTTGGTACAATTCCTTCAAGACTTACACACATGGTTATGGCTGCATTTTTCCTAGCATTACATTTGTTTACAATCACACTAACTTTATACAGGATTTTAGGTTTGCTTTGGGGCTTTTTTTTAAAAGTCTTTCTCCTCAGCCGTATCAAGAAATTCTATTGTTTGAGGCATTAAGGTAGGATTACTTTCCCTCAGTATTCTTAGTTCAGGAGAACTAAAATTAGTAGAAAGATTGGCTGGGGTAGTGCAGCTCCCTGAGGTAGCAGTGAGTGCCATGCAACACAGTGAGTGTGGTGCACAGGAAGAGCTAAGTGAGGGTCAAAGTGCTGCTTACCTTGGAACTGTGACAGCCTGGAAAAAACGAACTTTCTCAATAATTTCTACGCTTCTGCATCCACGTAGTCACCATACATTAGCAGACAGTAGTGAAATCCCATGTTCTGAACTCCTTGTAGTCTCTGTTCCAGCTGCTTTCATGATCCCTATCCCAATACAAACAAATAGAGCAATCTGTTGCTCAACTTTGGGAAAGGCAGGCAGACATAAGACAGGCTCCCGTTCTGTTCCTGAATACATCTACAGAAAGGAGGAAGTCTACTGATTTTACAATACCTATTAGATTTCCCTTCATATTCCACCATCTGTTTTTCCATACTAGTGAGGAAAATATACAATGCCTCAGAACTTAAAAAAAAAAAGGCAAACAAAAAACCAAAAACAACAAACCCCAAAAAACCTGTCACCATTGCAGCTGCTGAATATTTAACATTTTAACCTAAGATGTACATACCAGCACTAGTTTTGAATTATCAGATTATTCCTTGAGTGGGTCTTACCTGCATCATGATAAACAGCAGGAAGACAGCTGTTAGCCCACATTCGGGAGTGTTCCCGCTACCTGCTAAACATCAGTTGAAGAAATAAAGGAAAAAAAGTCAGCATTGCTTTCTGACATCCACAATTTTTTGGCAGGGTGCTTGTACTGCATGAACTTTCTGACATCAGGAACTGAATCATTGCAAGGTCCCTTAAGAGTCAGTCTGTGCTTCTGGGATGGTTTTTCATAATGCTTAAAAACAATTTATTGCTACTGTCTTTTAAATCTTTCTCCTCAATTAACCACATCAAGAAATTATTTTCTTTGAGGCAGTAAGCCAGGAAGCCTTGCAAACAAGGCCCAGAAAATGTGGTTACTGAGCTTTTTCCTTGGGTTTTTGGTAGGGGTATCAACAGATGACTGAAAGGGAGGTTTGAAAAAGAAAAAGGCCAAATTCACCTATGCATCTCCTCCTCTGGATTACCAGAAGAACCCTGACTAGGGAATACCAAACAAAATCAGTTTGATGTCCAACAGTTCCCCAGGAAGTTACGCTCTTTTAGGACACTGAACATCTCAATTTTAATTTACTCTGAACCAAACACCTAATCAAACCTGGTGACACTATAGCATGTTCAAGTTGCCTTTAGCAGGGTACATTTCATTTCAGCCTAAATCAGCTTGAGACTTCATGGCAGAACTTCAAGGGCAGTTTAGTCATACTTCACAGACTTTTAAAGTCTCTCCAAAGTTCTGATAGGTTGTTTTTGTGCTTGAACCATCATAATAAATAACAGAATACAGATTACCTAGTGACTAGTTTGTTAATAGTAATTCAGGTAATAAAATATCCACTGCATCTTGCTCAAAGCAGCATTTATTAAAGGTAGCATCAAGATAAGTCAATGCATAATGAAGCTTTCCATCCTACAAATATGTAAACAAGTTGACAGCAAGTTATTATTACAATATAAAAATTAAAGCTTACATTGCATTTTTTTAAAGCTACTACCTTCAGTCCAAATGTATATTCTCTGGTTTGTAGCATTTAAAAATACAAGTTCTTGAAAAATGTTAAGATATTGCCTTTACACATACATTTTTGTAGAAAAAATACTCAAAATTTCCAACTTCCCATTAATAAAAGCAACACCAAAAATAAAACACATTTTTGTCATGTACAGCATGTTGAATGTGTCCAGCATTTTCTCCACCATTCTCTTTTACCAAGTTATCTTCTATTTTAAAATTCATTATAGTTTGCAAAATGTATGTTGGATATTATTCGGTTATTTTCACATACCAAAGGAATTAGCAATATTGGCAATTACACTGTAATCAAAGTTCAGCCTAAGCTTATCTGCAGCTGAGGCCACCAATTTCATTCATCTCAGACTGGGTATTTTAACAAGTACAGTAGGCTCTTGCTAAGAAAGCTTAGTCAGTTCAGATATACTTTGGAAAGGCTTGAAACCTTGATATGATTTAAATGGAAATACATATTCTCTTTTAAAGCACTTTTAAACCCCAAGTCTTTGTTTAACTACATTAGCAGTCCTGTTGGTGGCAGTCAGTCAGTTCTCAGGAAACATTTTGTTCGAAAGATTAGACAATTTGACATGAACTACATTTTACATTCCAAATCAAAAAAGAATGTTAAACATCGATTTTTAGCATTTTTTTCAAGAAGCTTTCTGGCAAGAGCTAGACAGATGACCTCTGCAGTTGCTAAGGCAAGAAAAGTTTGAAAAGTCCCTGTAAGCAAAGTTAAAAGATTGTAAAGTTTCAAAACCAAACTAAACTAAATTCAACAAGGAGACAGAACGACGTATCATTGGGATGAAAGCTAATCATGCCATTGTGCCCTGACAAGCATCAGCTAAAAATGAACAGTAAGAAGAAAAAAATGAAGATAATCCAGTGAACCAGTTTGAGGATGAATTCAAAGATCAAAATCATATTTTTATAGTTGGCTATTAGACTGAAGAAAACAGCTAGGAAAACACTGAAGGTTTGATCATGTAAGACAGTTATCTGAGAGAACAGAAGTACATTTATATGCAAACAGTAATGAGTATGAATAATACTGTCAGCTTTCCTAATTCCATGCAAGTTCCAGAAAGAGGAGGATTTATTTAGCCTCTATCACTACTGAGCTAGCAAGTTAAGTCTGCCAGAAGTTACAGCCTCAGATACATAGAGACACATAGAGCAACTTCCTGACAGGAGTGTGGTAGAGCCTAAAATACTTCAATGATCTCTAGCCTTAGACATGTGTTAGAAAACACAACCCCCAAAACAGGATCTACATGAACCTGTAACAGGAACTGTAATTCTGAGAAAATGGCTTACCCTACTCCTTCATGCAGGATTCTGATTTGTAAAAGGATGATAATTTTTTTTTTGCCATGCCTGCTGGTAAAACAAGCATGATTAGTTACAGCAAAATGTGTCAGCAAGTTCTCAACTGTACAGTAAGAGTTAGAGATTCCATCCCAGGCCCAGGTTAGTTTACTATTCAGAGAGGGGTGATGCAAATACAATAGCTTCGGCTTCCTTAATGTCTCATATACCTTAACACACAGACAAGCCTCAGAGAAACAGATGAGAAGCACAAATGTTCCTGGGGCAGAGATCCCACACTCCCAGGGAGGCTGCCTTTGTGATCACTCCTTGCCCACAGATCTTTAGAAAAGATGAATAACAAGGTACAGTTTTGGTTAGGGGACGGGATTTTTGCACTGTACTTATCTGGGAGAGAGCAGCCTTCCTGTCTTCTGGTATCAAACTGTGTTTCTGAGTTTAGTATTACAAGCTCTAGCCTTTTAATCACACATGGCCTGTTGGGACTTCTCACTAAAGCACTGAGGTTCCTCAGAGACACTGAAAGTGCTGTTGCATTTGAGCACAGCTTTGCACAGGGCTTGCAGACATTTCCCACAGCCAGGGAGGAACAACACCAACACAGACCAGCTGCATTCATACCCATAGAATTCAAAGCCTGGCCTGAGTTGCTAAAGACTACGTTGAATGCCAGTCTATGCTGCAGACCATTATGTGCCTACCAGCAATGAATTGCTATGGCTGTAACAGAAAAAGAGCTGCAGCAGGCCCAAGCCTCAGGAATATATTTAAAATCTCTGCAGTAGACTTGCAGATGACTGTCAATACCTGGGGGAAGGTCTAAGGATAGAAGTCAGAAATCCAAGGATAAGAGGAACCCATGCCATTTTCTCTTTGAGAGAAGTAACAAGGTCTGTCCCAAAGATATATAACAAAATATCTGCAAAAAGTGGGTGGTTTCTCCCTGAATCCACAGTAGAAATATAGTCACACAGAAAACTAAAATCAGCCTAATTCTCAGAACTGCAGAAAATAGTACCAAAAGTGACCTAAAAAAGTAATTTTGACAAGTCACTGCCTTGAAAGACATTTCAAAATTAATCTCTGTGCAGATATGCCATGGGACTCTAGGTTATATAATGATGGACTAAATCAACTAGAAGAAGCTATTTATATGCAAATATTTTAGTAATAACTTTAGCAATGAAAAAAAGCACTACACAGACCATTTTACAATCCACATATGGTATGAAATATACACTCATACATGTTCTAAAGTACATTTATATATATAAATATATTCAATCTTAAAGCAGTGTAAAGCAAAACCAAACCAGGGCCTGACTAACCTATCATACATGCCTTTATGACGGCATGACTTTAACACACAGCTCATGGGCTGATCAGATCCCTGAGGTGTATCACTGGAATTGCTACAAGTTTTACTTACCACAATTTTAACAAAAAACTGACTTAAATTTATTTAGATGGAGGAAGACAGACACAAACAAAACAAAACAACCCCACATACAAAAAACCCCCAAAGCTCCCCAAAAACCACACACACAGACAAAACCCACACAGCCCTATAACACATAGAAAGGCACCTGATAATATAGTTAGTAGCAAATATCTACAGCATCCTAAGTGTACTTAAGCAACCAAGATAAATTTTAAAAAGATCATGAAATACAAGAATTGCTGGCATTCAAAATGTAACTCTACCCTATCTAGCAAGTCAATAAAATGACATGTGCAGTTGTAAATAATGAAGTGTGCAAAACTACACAGTTTTGCATAAAGTGCTACCTGTACCCCCAGTTTGCATCTATTAATATTACATAAATTTGTTAAGCTTGGCAATATGATGCAAGATGATGATGTTAAGGATGTATCCTACCTACCTCATCTTTCCTTTTTCTTTCCCACCATCATCCACTGTCCTTTAAACTGTACATTTAAAAATTACACAAAGGCCTTTTCAGGAATTGTAGTTCAGAAAAATATTTCAAGTATATCTATCTTTCAATGTAAACTTGGGGACACTATGGTTCCATTTTCACAAGCTCTAGATACTTACAACTGCTAATTCAATTGGAGTTGCAATTATTTCAAACTGTTCAATACCTCTGGCAAAAGAGTAGTTCCTGTTACTCATTTAACTCACATTTAAGGAGTACTGAAATTCATGCTGTAACTTGTCCCGATTTAAATCTAAACAATAAGCAATTATAGAAAAACAGTAATACTTTATCTGACCACTTAGGCTCACAAAACCAAGTCCTGCTGTATCTGTTCATACAGACTCATTCTAGGAATTGTGATCTTTAACACGTGAATTCAAGTTATTATAGTACAGCAGTTTCTCTTGCAGGCATTGTGCAGTACACTTAGAAGTATACAACGGGTCTTTTCTTTACTCTGTATTTCAGTGATCCATATCGTATCTAAGGGGAAAAATAAAATTATAACAAAGAGTTGAGTCACACCAAGCAGAAATATGATTCACTTCCCTACTAATCCTATTTAGCAAATGTCTTTCAATGTGCTTTGGACACCCCAGTTTCACTGAGAGAATCTATCTATGACTGAGTAAGATAAATTTTCAACAGAACTGGGAAAGAAGAGTATCAACCGTTTTCCTGGAATGACCCAAAAACTTTTATGAAACTCCACAGGGATTTATCCTGACGTATCTTTAAATTTTGTGATGCATGCACATATAAAGTTCATTGAACGCTAACTAGGATCTTCTCTTTGTAGATCACAAAGAGTCAGGCTGTGTGTCTATGGGAACTAAAATATTCTGAATATTCTTTATCTATTAAACAGCAGATGTTTAAGTGTGCACAACATGCAGATGATGGTATTGCTATCCATACTCCCTTCAAGGTGAGCAGTTCCTGAAATTGGATTTGGTGGTGCCAGAATTAGCATTACAAGCACAGTCTGTTTTCATCTCCTCTCCCTTGCTCCTTGCTTAGTTCATTTCATTCATGTATTTCCCCTAAACACTCCAAACTACAAAAGCTCCAAACTTAGATATTGTTATTTCATACTTCCTTCCCTGTTCAACATTCTACAACCCAGTTATTGTTGACAACTTCTCCAAGACTAAAAATAAAAATAAATTTCTGCACTATGAAGAATGCCAATACACACTGAAAAAACAAATTCAATTAACCAGGATTACACTTGCCTCTTTACGGCCTTTAATAGTTTTCACAGATTTCATACTCTGAGTTCTTCGAAGGCCTCTCTGAGCAAACATTTCATCCTCTGAATGTGTCCCCTCCATCTCTTCATCTGTTTTATCATCTCCAGGATTTTTTTCCAGTGGAGTTTTGTAACCTTAAAAAAAAAATTATAAAAAAATTAGCTGTAACTTTCTGATTTCTAAGAAAGCCTTGATTTTCATCTTTAACACACATGATTTATCCTTTTAAATGATGTGCTCATTTCAAAACAGAAACATCTACTCTGCCAGGAGTTTGGTACTTCTAATCCTGCCACTTGGTTTCACAGGTATGTAATGCAGTGATTCTTCAGTTGCCAAAACTGAAACCACAAGTCTGCTGACATCTTCTGCTTTACACTGAACTGCAAAAACCTCAATGGTCATCTTAAGAAGTACTTAAAGTTTTTGGACACAATCCACATGAGAGGGATGTTAGACTTAGATAAACCTTTAAAGGTCCCTTCCAATCCAAACCATTCCATGACTCTCATTCAAAGGATCTTTCCTCATACTCTCATCCTTCTCCTGCATTTTTAATGCCAAAGCTCCTTTCAGATGGGTAACACACTGAAGTACTGTTAAAGGTTGTTAACATCCTGCAAAACCAGAACGAAGATTATTACCTAAGACTCTCACTAGAGGGCACAAACTGCTTAAAAATATACCCCAAAAGGTTCCTCGGGGTCCAACATCCCTGTATCCCATCACAGACCTATCACAAAGCTTCCAAATTGAGTCTGGTTCCTTCCTCCGCCAAACTCTCCTTTTATCCCAGAATCTACAGGCTGTAACACTCAGGAACACCTTTTAGACTCCAAACCAAACTTTATTAATGACCTGTGTACATTTCATCTTAAGCCAGTATTTTATTTAGGCTTAGCTAATTTTTTTCCTCAATTTTTTTCCCTAGAAATTAGAATCACAAAATGTATTCCACACCTACGTGAGGCAGACATTCTATCATTCTCTTCTGCCATTTTAGAGGCAACGTGTCTCTGCTTCCAGTACAGTCTCAATTCATCTTTTTCAACACAAAAGATTTAAATCACATCTATTTCTCTGTTTTGGACTAGCGATGTTTGGAGTGACACCAATACTTCCTTATCTCTGTTTGTAACACCTGATGCATCAGCATCCCATCTGCCTTTTTCATAGCAAGCACACTGCCAGCTCAGCATCATCCTATGATCCATGTCCTACAATTAGGCCTTTTCAACCAATTTGCACAGAACTCCCAGCTCAGACCAGAAAAATAAGATCCTGCTAAGCACAACATAATATTGCTACACAGTGTTTCTAAATCTATGTGTGCTTTTGATCTTTTTTAAGTTCCTAATGCTGAAGAAAATTCAAAGAAAACATGAGAGGTATATGCTAGATTTGAGTCCAGGAGCAGAAACAATTAAGTTCAACTAGCTGTAAGAAAGCTTTTTGAGATTTGAGATTGAATCTTACAATCAGTGATTATTTATACCGTATAAACTGAAGCATTTTTTACAAATTAAATTTAGAGCATTTTCAAGCTATTTCAGATAGGTAAGTAATGCTCTGTTAATGAGGAACAGCCCCTGCGCAATGGCTGCAGTTACATCATCACTAGTGCAGCTCTTCATGAATTCTTGGCTTTCTCTCCATCCAGAAGCTCCAGTTCACACTGCCCTGCACAGGATACCTTCTGGAAACAAGTCCCTTCAGCTGGCCATCTATTCCTTACAAACATCATGGGCTACCACACGTTTCATAGAACTCCTTGGATCTCACAAGTGCTACCCCTCCCCAAAATGGAGGGATGAGAAGGAATGACAGGTTCAGGTGAAAAGAAATAGCCCAGATCTACTTTTGTGGGAAATATCAGCCTCTTTACATTGTAGCCTTGCCATTTAAAAAGATGTAGTTACCAGACTTCCAACAAAACCTTCCTTCAAGCATCACAAGCTCAAGAGCAAAGTGATAATGACAGTAACAGTAATATAATAATGAAATAATAGTATCTCTGAACAAAATCATATATTGGTCACCATACACCATCTTCTGAGTGTTGAGGGTCATCAGTCCATTATGACAACTTGATGCCTTTATTATTCCTATCACCATATACAATTTTACATTTTGATCTATGACTACAGACCTGGTGAATTAATTTCTGTTAATTTTCTCTTCTATTTACCGAGCTTCCATATGTTTTCATGTTTAACTTCTTGTACATTTGTCACAGAAACACACTTAATCACATCATGTTTCCAATTAAGCTTTACTTTGGTAATAAATTCTTCTTGCCAATTGGCAAGGACAGGAGTAATGAGTACACTATGATTACAATGAGGGTGGCTGTGAGAAGAAAGTAATTCAGGATGGTTTTCTTAACTGTCATAATTTACTTTGCTAGAGTGTACTTTTTTAAGTATACTGGTATTCTTTGAGGCCTTTTCCATTTAGAAACAGGGTAGATGTATTTCTGCTCTTCCTCTTTTACTTTGGGTGAATTGTTCTTTTAGGTAGGGAAAAAAAAAGATACATACCTGAAGATTCACTTGCAGAGGCTCTGGTTTTCTTTTTAGCTTCTGGCAATGTCTGATAAGGTCTCTGTCCAACAGGCTCATCTCCTTGTATAGTAGTCAAATCATGCATACTGAAACTTCTCAGTTTCTCAGTTATTGCACCTTGGCTCTGAAATACAATGACAGTACCTTTGAAAGCCAGGCAGAGGTTTAACTTTGCTGCTCAGCTTGAGTTAAGATGTTTAAGCCCATGCTTCCTTGCTGCACAAAAAAGCACATTGAACACATGCATGCAGTTGCTTTACGTTTGATTTACGTATTGCTTTTACCCACACTCAACTGTACGTTGCTCCCAGCTGACAAAGTTAAACAAGCCAGCAGCTTAATTACAAATGCTGCTTTTTACTCCTTTAATCTGAGCAAATAAAGTTGTCTTGGGTGAAGGCAAGTGTTTAAAAGAAGCATACATCAGAAATACTCACTTCAAACATCGCAATTCAAGGTAGCATGACAGTAACACTTCCACTTTAAAGAGTATGGTTGAAGGTAGTTATCTGCTATTTTATATTTTATCCTCCACAAGTTTGAATATGCATAAGGAGAAAAGTGTCAAAAATACACTTTGTAACATTAACTCAAATAACTGAGAAACTGGCAGCGCTACAAAAGCAGCTCTAGTTGACAGAAACGTGAAACCACAAACCGAAGAAGTCCTGCCTGGACTCCAGGCTAACAGGTCCTCTTACTAATATAGCTTTACTGACATGATACCAACCCAAAATCTAATGCTACACAGGAGAATAGTTAATCACATATGAACATTAAGTAGTCCTTCTCCAATTGTCTTCACTTCTTTTCTATATGGAACATATGGAAATTTCCCTGTTGGAAAGAAAGGTCATCCAGCAGCTTTCATCTTACATCTTACATCAGATGATGTTACTATTAAAGCATTAAAAATTAATTTATTGCATAAGCAACTAAAAGAATAAGACCATGAGAACAAGTACTCAAAGTCATGTTAAAATGACATTTACTTCTTCCCTCTCTGGCATAAGGCAAAAAATAACCGTTTCAGGGAAAGGTTGACAAGCCCATGCTGAATTCCACTTCAAGCAAGTATTAAAGACTTGGTTTCATTCTTACAAATGAAGCTTTTAAGAAAAATTCTTCATTTGAGCAGCATGTTAGCTAGCAGGAGCAGAAACCTGGGTACAATTCCATATACCTTTCTCTGCAACAGCACCAGCAGAAGGCAATTCGGGCACTGCTGGCCACAGCCATTTGTTCCCACTCTCATGACAACAACTGTTCACAATTGGTAGACCAGCACACTGAACTATTCCACGTTAAAAATAGCCATGTAAAGTGAAGAGACAGTTGAATTAAAGCTCCTTAAGTTTGCATGGGTACCAAAGGGCAGGGGGAAAAGTGGCTGAAACCTAATGCTCATTTTCTAACGACTGTCCTGGGCCAGTCATTAGTACAGCATATAAAATTAAGACAGTGGACAGTGTGCTACTCAAGCATGACAAACCTATTCTAATTCTTGCCCCACCATTCATACATTGTCACCAAACAGTAACAAAGAAAACTTTCTTGTGAGAGAAGCAGAAGCCTTAACTTTTCTATCTCTTCCTACATACCTGTGGGATGACTCAGTTCTCAAAAACTTACGTACAGTCTGCCTTTGAGTTAAAATGCACTATGGACACTGTACAGTGTCTGTATTAAAGATTGTAGAAATCCTGAAGTCAAATTTATTCCCCAAAATGGTTATTTAAGGCAGGTCTCCTAAGGTTCCTCCTAAGGCAGGAAAAATCCTGCCCTTCCACTACTCCACTTCTTGCAATGAACAGCGTTTCAAGTAAACTACATCAGGAACCAGCTATGCCTGAGAACTTTATCAGCTGCTAGGACACGGAGAAGAGAACTGGAGAAAGAACTGCTTCTTTTGACAAGTAACAGCTTACAGTATCGGCTATAACATACCAGACTGTTCATCAGTCTGTGTCCAATGCTTGAAGAGTTTGAGCAGGACTCAAGTCTCAGTCACTGAACACTGGTGAACATGTAAAATGGACCTAATTGGTTCTCAGCAGAATCCATAGAAATTCAGCACAATTCCACTCACCAAATGTGAACAGAGTCTACTTAAAACAGTGACAGAAGCTGGTTTTGGCCAGCAGCAGAAGTATAAAAAGACATACTTGTTTAACAGTTGCCCAGCAAGTTCGTTTATCATGTGATATACTACAAAAAGACATTTGGGAATTGTACAGAATAATGCAATTAAGATTATAACTAACATACCAAGAATTCACATTACAAGCCTGTATTTCTTATTCCACTGTAGATAGAGGACTAGATTCAAGCTAGGAACATTCAGCCCTATTTTCCAGTGCAGCTTTCAGATATAGAATTTTGTTTTTCAAAGGGGAAAAAAAAGTCAAGTATGTGCCATAAAATAACATTGTGCCCTTAACCAAACTGCACGGTTGAGCTGGAGCTCCTGTGGAGCACTGCCTCATTCAGGGAGGATGTAAGGGATTTCTACAATGGGCCCTTCATTCCAGAACTACTTACCAAGATGGAAAGTTTTACTGAAGTTACACACAGAAAACACTGAGAAGTTTGAAAGGATATATACACAAACAAAGATGCAGCACACATGCCCAAGAGTCACAGTAGGAATGGGGGTTGCACAACCACTGCTGTGCTGGACAGTCCCCATCATACCTTGTATTAATCCTGTGCAGCTACTCCTTACAGTGCCCCCAGTCTCCATCTCACCCCTGGGAACATCCAGTCTAACCAAATGACAATTGATTTCTACTTTAACTCTACTGCATAGACTGAAGGACAAATTTCAAGGTGTTCTGTGGGGGTGTGCATATCACTGTGCTCACACTGCATGTAAGACTTAAGAAGATTCTTCCACTCCCATGCCCAAAAGCAGCAGTTAATTGCTTTCTGCTGAAACAAAGCATTCTGTGAAGATCTGGATTACTATCAGCTCAGGATGAAAGTCTGGCTGAAAAATATTAAATTCTTTCCTACTGCAGGAAATGTGAGATTAAACACCCTCTACTGCAGGAAATGTGAGAGTAACATTCACATTGAGAAGAATAATACTTTAAGAGCTTTGATATTTTGTTTGAAAGGTCAGAGAGTTACTGCTTGAAAGCAACATGTTTGCCCTAAGAACTGAAAGCAGAGCATTCAATTGTAGGTGGAGCTGAAGAGGCTCTCCTGCTTCCACTCCCATGCCATGGACATGGCAGCAGTCATCACCTTTCCTCAGATATACACACCCCAAGATGCTGCTCAGGAGAAGATGGCAGAGCAGTTACCACTGGTGGCCAATTATATCAACAAGTTCCAACCAGTAAGCAAGGAATACATCAAGCTGCACCCAGCCCAGACGCTGGTAACTAAATTACAGCACAAAAGATACATACATTTACAATTACACTGCCAGGGGAAAAAAAAAATTAATCACACAACTTCAGCTCTAAAATTTCTATGTAGGTAAACACTGAAGAGAGATGAACTGTGAAGTCTGTATGTTGTCTTAAACAAAATGCAAGTCTTAAAGAATGATTTTTTTTCTTCGTTATTCAACAGCATTTCCTAAAACATACTAAGTATTTCTCAGAGTCCACATTCATTAGCAGTGACCAATGTGAAACACCAATTAAAGTTCAGTATGTTTCTAAATCAACTTTTTAAAATAAATATAGCCCATTTAAGGGTCTCCTTTTAAGACTACTCAGCCTCCACTAAGCTATTAGTATGCAGTCTCATCAGCTGACCCTCATATATGAAATGCCATTTTCTATTCTGTTGTTAAGCATGTACTTTTATAGTCTGTATGCTTAACCCAGGGAAGTTGCTGTAAACAAACACCACATTGTCTGCCTCAGGGACTCCTTGTTGTTTAAACTGGACTTGCACTCTTCAGTGGCCAGGATCACTGACTGAAGCTGCCTGCCTTCCTTGGACAAGTTCTCAATGGACTCAGCAGCGTGCAGTGTCCACATTCTCAGCTGTTCTCTCCCTGATCTGATCCAAGCTAACAGGGAATGACTTCTGTTCCCTCTCAACCTGGAGAGGGACCGCTGTCCCATGAATGACCTCTGCAGCATGCCAGGCAGTCCCAGCAGTGAGGAGGATGAAAGCAGCATTGCTCCCCATAGTGATACTGGCTGTGTGCCACAGCTGGCTGTGAGACACCTCCTTCCTCTGCTATGCCCTGAGCAGGGATAAGGGGAAGTGTGAGCAAGGCCAGGAGAATAACACTCAATCAGCAAAAAGGCAGCAGATTCAGCATGACTAGAAGACATTCAAAAAACACAGCCCTCAAAACATACTACCACCACCAACACTATACAAATTAACACTATTTATGGGACCTCATAAAGAGGGACAGAGTATTTCACAGCTTAATTAGCAGTCCCCCTGCTCATAGTCATAAAGACAGCAGTTTTCATTAGTAGCTCAAGAAATAGAATTCATGGGTTGGCAGAAATTGAAACATACAAGTAACCATCATCTCAGGAGACCCGAAAAGCAGATGCATCAAAGTATGAGATGTATCATTGGAACTTAAGTGTTGTGGATATAATTTCCCCAAATCCATAAACTACTGAGCTATTGAGGCATCTTGTTTCTTTTACTAATAAAAATTTCCTTCAGTATATAAAAATTTAGCACAACTATCTTTCATCTCTAAATCTCCTGAAATCAGGATTTTACAAAGATTTGTTTTCTGATGTGCTAATTTAAGACAATTTATTTTGCTAATGTATGCTATTTAGCAGGTTTTGAAACACTACATTTCATATGAACAGTGGCTAACTAGTACCAGCTAAAAATATCAGTAGGAGAATCTAAGTTATTAGCCACTACTCCTGCCAAATACATTTAAATTTAACTACAGGGGAGCAGTTTAAATCTATGTCAAATTTCAGTAGACTGATCTGGCTGGCTGCTCCAACCTCCCTAAACAGAGCCAACAAGCCTTTTAATGGTAATCCTCTATTCCTTTGACAACCCTTGAAGAAAATCACTCTCTCCTACATTTGATATTCAAAATATTTCAGCAAGTTTCCAAGCCATTTTAACATCCTCCTAAAGTCAGCATAAGCAGTTTTCTTGGACACTTCAGTGTCTTTTGGCATAGGTTTAATCTTGCACACATGTTCAACCTCTCCCCCTCTCCTAATTCAAGATCTGCTATGTCAGAAGAAGCATGTGTGCTCTATTAAAAAAAAAGGATAAAAAAAAAGGATAGTGATGGAAGTGTGTCTTTTTTCCCATCAAGACTCATCCCACTACTACAATTCCATTCCTGAAATCCTATAGCATGCTCCACCAGCTCTTGGTGAAAGGATAATCTTTTCACCTGCTGCAGGCAACAATTAACTCTTGAAAGACAGGGAACAAAATCAAGAACACATGCATTGTGTCCATTTGCTTGCATGGAGCAGGCATGCTCAGCTTTTTGAAATGACAAACGCAAGAAACTTAACATGCCAAAATAAAGACTTTTTTCAGTGAGTCTCCTCTTTCATACTGTTTAAATATCATGTCTATTTTAGGTCTTTGGTATTGTGGTGGTTGTTTTGCCCAAGCATCTGATCTGCACTGAACTAATTCTCTACAAATATTCATGAGTGTGTTTAATGAGTTTTAACAAATAGAGCAGGGTCACAGCTGAATAGCAATGAAATCTAAACACAGACATTTCAGAAAAAGTTATTCATTATTTCAGAAGAAAATGGGATGAGATATTGGTGTTACTTATTTTACAATATTTCTGTTACACCCTAAAAATTAACAAGGAAATATACAACCATAGTCAAACATGAGGAACATATACAAGTATCCTTACAGGTGCTTACTGTAATAAATCAGTAATGCAAAGAATTTACATTTTAGCATTTAGCAATTACCTTTTTTTCCCAGTAGAGCACTTTGGGTGTTTGTTTGTTGGGTTTGTTTGGTTTGTTTAAATAACCTATTTTCACTCTGGATACTTGCATTCCTTTGGAGGTGCACTCTATCGCATTCTAAATTATTTAATGTCTCAGGGCAATATTAAGAATTTGAATAACAAAAAAACCCACAGCGATCAAATTTAACCACTTTCTCAGTATTTTAGGCTCATTATGACCATATTTAAAAACAAAAAACTATAATGCTACCACCCACACGCATCTTTAAAAAGAGAGAAAATGAACGTCATGAATA
>WEKY01065902.1:0-10970 GCA_013390045.1 Picathartes gymnocephalus
ACACCTCTCTCTTATTTGTAAAGGTGAAATAGATGTGAAGGAGATCATGCTGTTCAGACACGCTGCTCTGGTACACCTGCTGGTGACAGTTCGAGATCTGCTGCTAACATGTGGCTTGGATACAGCTCTAGGTTTGTTTTTGGGACTGAATAATGATACCCAGAAACCCAAAGCTTTGTGTGTTTTCTGCAGACCACCCCTCATGTTTGTAGCTGTGACTCTTTGCCATTGGGGTATATGCTCAGTTCATGACTAATAGACTGCTGTTTATGTTATTCCATGGATTTGTTAAGAACTTCCACATAAATATTATGTCTTATATCTCAGACTGACAAATTTTCACTGGAATCTCTGTATGGAAACTGAGGAACATGCAAAAATGTCAAATCCTTTTCTATTTACCATCTGCCTTTTGTGAGTGTGGAACACTTTCCTCATAAAACATTGTTAGGCTCCATGGAATTGAGGTACTTAAGTCTGAGAGCATTTTAAGCAAAATCTTAATGTGCCATGTGGAAAGAAGTTTGAACTTACAACACTGGACTTATGTAGAACCTTTTTTTTTGAGCTTTTCTGGTCTTATTCAGATTTGGAATATGACAATCCATTGTAACCCAGTTTAATGCCTGAAATGATAATGCTGAGCTTGTCAAATTCCAATAGTTGTATATTTTGAATTTTTAGATACCTTTATCAGGATAGATCTATAGGAAGTTGAAGTCAATGTTTATGGATGCCCTAGGAATGTCAGACTCCCTTTGTCTTTATAGGAGATAAAGTTGCTTCAGAGCATCTACCTTCAGTCTTAATTATCCCTTGATGGATGGTGTTTCCTTAAAATTGATGTAAAATGTAAAACATCTGCCATAAACTGAACTGTAGGAAAAATTAATTATTTTGTATTTCCTTAAATATTTCCAGCAATAAAAGAGTAGGAAGAAGAATACAGAATGAATACATAAATAGAATCCTAAGTACAATTCTTTGCTATCACTACTATAAACAATGTAGAAGGATGGGAGGAAGAAAAATGAGCAGTTCTTCCTCCACTGTTTATTGTAGTGGAAGGATTCCTAGATGATATTTCAGAATTACAAAAGCACCTGTGTTTCCAAACCTGAGCAACAGCTCGCACAGGAAATTGTACAAATAAGAAAGATCTGAAAAAAAATTAGAAAATTGAGCGAGATACTAAGTAGGCCTTGTAGTCTTCACTGTTGTGTTGTTGTGCTTTGTGATTCATCCTCTAGTTATCTTGGACGTATTTTTTCTTGATGCATTTTCAGATAATCCCTGCGTTGTTCACCATTTATACATAGAAGGCATCAGAACTGAGAATAGTTGTGGTAACATGACAAGTGGTAAACACACAGTATAAAAAAAGCTTTAGACAACAGTGATAGAAATACCGTTGTTACTTAGTATAAACTATACAGATTAGTTGCTGCTAGCTATAAGAGCTGCTGCAACTATAACAGTGTTGCTGCTAGCATCTGTAGCTTTAGGATGGAATCTTGTATAATTCTATCTGGAGTTACATAGCAGATATTACATAAAGCACAGCAGTTTCATAAACACCATTTATGTACCTGATTAGTGGTCATATTCTCCTTCCATACTCAGGAGCCATTAAATTTTCATCTCTTTTTGTTTTCTACCTTCATGTAGATTTTAAATTTATGTGCGGATTGAATACAATGCTTGACAATTAGCTTTTGTCACTGCAATTACTTCTTTTGTTGCTTTATTGACAGGTTATTTGTCCAAGGCGAAGGATATCTATAAAAGCATTTTAGAATCCTGTTTGAATAATCTCTGGAGGCAGTTGAAGATTGTACAGTACAGCAGCCAGAAAAAGCATGAAACACATCCCAAAATAACAGCACTTCAGTGTGAAATGTTAAATTGGATGAAAAGTTATGGAGAGAAACACAGTGCTAAGGTTAACAAACAATGTAACCAATTTCTCTTAACAAAATTGTTCCAGATTACACAAATAATTGCAAAACTATGTTTTAACAAGGGTTCGTTTATGGAAAAAAAGTCTAATAATTACCTCATTGTATCTACTAAATAAGGTTAACATAAATTTTAAGAACTCTGTCACAGCAGTACAAGTTTTTGTTTGATCAAATCTCCTCTTGTTGCATGTATGAAATAACACGCAAAAGAGTTTTAACATTGCCAGGGGTTTATCTTATTGCAGGTGGTTTGTTTTCCTGATAAGTATATTGTATCACATTAGTTACTTATATAAAATTATACTATAGCCTTTTATTTGAAAGCCTCAGTCATCTGACACAGAGACAATCATAGCGCACATCATGATTGTGTGCTTATATGGCATGACTTGGAGTGCACATATACCAAGGAATGTGTGGATGGTGTTATCCACAGATAACTTCTGCTTAACCAGTGTATCTGGCCAACCTCCTGGCATTTGAATGATATAAGAAGCAAATGTCTGTGAGTGATAGCTATGGCATGGAAGAGAGAGCTTTGGAAGATGTTCAAATTATCCAAAGATTCTCTTTTCTGGATATGTGAATATTTTGGGTGATACAACACAGTGCAAAACACCACTTTCTTTGCAGAATATTTATTATTTCCTTACAGAGTACCGATCGCATTAGGAAACAGAAAGAAATGCATAGTGTTTAAAGTGGCCTAACTGTTTGGTATAGAATTTATGCTCCTAGACAAAGCCAGAAATTATCTTTAAGTTTATTTTAGCTGCTTTCCCTATTTCACTTCCTAGGGATTTATTCTTGTGTTTAAGAGTTGCACTGGGAGTTCTGAATATCTTTTGATTAAATTTTGCTGAGAAGAACAATATAACAACTTATTATACTCTTAGAGAGTTTAAAATTAAAACAAAACAACAAAAATAAAATGGTGCTGATTGTCTTGTTGTCTGTCCTTCAACAGGCTCACTAAGATGATTTTCCATCCTTTTCATTTTCTTCAGAGCAACACATTTGGCTTTGTGATACTAGGATTATGTCGTAGTAGGAGGCATATGAGAACTTGATGTCATCTTGATGTCAGCTCAGTGACAATTTGGTTTTTCCTCTGAACTCCACTAGCCATGATTTTTAAAAAATTTTAGCTATAACTCCAGAGTTTTGAATTGCTTGCTTGACTTAGTCATGCAGAGATATGCATGCAATATAATGCTATATAGGATTTTATTCAAAATTACTAATTGTTTACTGTTCCCTAACATTCAGAGAAAGGTTTCAAAGAGCCAGAATAAGTAGAAAGAGTGTTCCAGGTTAATAAGAAGTAAAAGTTGTATTCAATAAACTATTTGCTGTTCTATCGTAGCACATCAATATCAGTTAATATGATGTGAAATATGATAGTCTCGTTGTCCTTTTATTAGCTGCAGTTATTATTGATGCAGGATTGTAATGGGCCATTACCTTTGCAAGGAAGAAGTTACTGCTGGTTTAGAAAAAAAATGAATTTTGCTCTCCATTTCATATCTTTTGTACTCTTGATAAGATAGAAAATGACTAAAAATTTCATCTAGCTCACATGAACATCTAATGAGTCTGCTGTTGAATTGTATGTGGAAAAGGAGGTCTACATTTTTAAATGCAGTTACTTATAAAGGTGCCAGTGGATTGTTGAGTGGCTCTTCTGTGTACCTACTTATGGAAATTGAAATCTGCCTTATGATTTTCTGTCTGACCAGAAGTTTTTTTCTGACAAGAGCTAACACGCTTTTAATATTTACACACACTTATGTCTGTAAATCTTAAGAATCAGACCATGCTATATGCCTTCTTAAAGTCTTATCTTGTACACCATGAAATATGTCTTTTCAATGGCCTAAAAGTTCAGAGATCATCCTGTCAGAAAGTATAGCGTATGTATGTAGGTACATACTCTTCTTTATATACTTCGTGTAGCATGTGTTTAGTTTGTATCAGTTGAAATGATGGACAAGGTAAACACCCTCGCTGGTGGTTGTTCTTTTTAATACTGTGTCAGTTTGGTAGATTCTAATCCTTTTGAACATTTTTGTCTTAAGCAATATTTAATGAGCCTCAGATCTCTGGCAGGAACACTTTAGTGACAGCATCTACAGATTGGAAAATCCTTCTAATTAGTTCAGCAGTACATCCAGTACCTCCCTCCAGTGCATAAGTACCTTGCAGGCTGAATTCTAGATATCTTCAGTTTAAGTTTTGCCTCCATAAGGATAAATATTCTAATGTGACAGAGCTGTCTAGTACCTTTAAGTAGCATTTTTATTTTTAATGAAATATTCCTGTTTAAGATTGCTTTTAGAAGAGATTTATGCATGATAATAATGCACACATACACCCAAGTTCCAGATTGTTGAAGATTGGAGCAAAACTTCGACCTTAAATATGGGGAGAGCAGACTTGGGACTGCTGGAGAAGCTACTTAGTAGGGTCCGGGGGAAATCTGTTTTTAAAGGTATTGCAGTCCAGGAATGCTGGTCACTTTTTATGAGCCATCTTTTTTGAGTACAGAAGCAGGCAATTCCAAGCAAGTCAAATGCCAAGCAAGCAAGACAGAAGCCTGGCCTGGCTGAGCAGGAATCTTTTAGAATTTAGGTGGAAAAGGAAAGTGTATGGACTTTGGAAGTCACATATGAACAGGTGACATGAAGGGACTTTAGAGAGGCTGTCCATTCCTGTAGGGAGAAAATTTATGTGGCCGAAGCTCAATTGAAGTTCAAGGTGGCCAACACTGTGAAGGATGATAAAAAGGGCTTTTAAAAATAAGTTAAGAACAAAATAGGAGTCAGAGACAACTTTGGTCTCTTGCTTAACAAGGTTGGTCACCTCACAAACAGAGACCTAGACAAAGCAGAGACATTCAGTACCTTCTTTTGCTTCTCTTCAATCCCCAGAGCCCAGTGTTAGAGGACTGTCATTGAGGGTAATGTTAAGCTTACAGCCAACCGTGTACTTGTTTGAGACTTTCTGCTCCATCTGGATGTGCACAGATGTATGAAGCCCAATGGGGTTCATCCCAGGGTACTGAAGGAGCTCAAAAATGTCACTGTGGGACCTCTCTCCATTATATTTCCACAATCTTGGCAGTCTGGAGAGATCCCAGCTGATTGGAAGATGTTAAATGTTGTTTCAATTTTCAAGAAGGAAAGAAGGAAGTCTCTGCTAATTACAGACTTGTCCATCCCACTTCAGTGCCTGTTAAAATTATAGAAAAGTGTATTCTGGGAGTTACTGAAAAATGCTTGAGAGACAACACACTCATTGGCCACAACCAGCTCGGGTTCACAAGAGAAAAATGCTACTTCAGTTATTTCCTTTCTTTTCCCACTTATGACAAAGTGACCCATATAGTTGACCAAGGGAAGCCAGTGAGTGTGGTTTTTAATTTTAACAAAGCTTTTAATACTGTCTCTTACAGTACCTGGATGAACTGTTCATCACAGAGCTAGACAAATCCATAATACTGGGTTGGGTGAGCAATTCACTGATGGGTTGAGCTCAAAGAATTACAGGGAATAGAATTACTTCAGGCTGGTGGCCAGTGACCAGTGATGTCCCTCAGGGCTCAATTTTAGAGACAATGCTCTTAAATGTTTTTATAGGTTGTCTGGACACAGGAATCGAAAGTACATTAAGTGATTTTACTGATGATACTAAATTAGGTGGAGCAGTGGACTCCCTTGAGGATAGAAAGGCCTTACAGAAAAATTAAACTACAGAGTTGAACAGTCACCAGCTGTATGAAATATATTGAGACCAAGTGCCAGATTCACCACTTGGGATGGGGCAATCATGGTTATACATACAAACTGGGAGAGAAGAAACTGGAGCCCAGTGTGAAGAGACCAGAAGTCTGGGTCAATGGCAAGTTGAATCAGCAGTGCTCTGGCAGCCAGGAGGGCCAAGTGTGTCCTGGGGGCATCAGGCACAGCATCACCAGCTGGGCAAGGGAGGGGATTGTCCTGCTCTGCTGTGCACTGGGGCAACCTCACCTTGAGTGCTGGGGGAAGTTTTGGGTGCCACAATATAAGGAGGATATCAAATTCATCTGTTTTGTCTGTCCAGAGGAGGGGGACCAAGATGGTGGAAAGCCTCAAGGGCAAGAAGAGGGGCAGTTGAGGTCACTTTTCTTGTTCCTATTGGGTAAGAGAAGGCTGAGGGGTGACCCCATCACAGCCTACAACTTCCTTAAGCAAAACAGCAGGGGGGAAGGTGCACATCTCCTCTCTCTGGTGACCAGTAATAGGACACGAGCAACTAGAATGAAGCTGTGTCAGAGAAAGTTCAGGCACATTACGCAAAAGATTCTTCACTTAGAGGGTGGTCTTCCCTGGAACAGACTTCTATATATGTGATTAAAGCACCAAGGCTGTCCATCTTCAAGAAGCTCTTGGACATAGTGAAATGGTTTCATTTTAGGTAGTCCTGTGAGAAGCAGGGAGTTGGACTCTATCCTTATGGGTCTCTTCCAACTTGAGATATTCTATGATTGTCATTGTGGAAAAAATAGTTTCTGTTTTTGCCATCTGTTTATTCAATCTTGTGTTTTCTATGCAATGGAGAAAGAAAGACGTATGCAGGCTGAAAGAAAAAAATTCTAACATTACTAACGTTTCTTTTACTTGTCTTCATACAGATACTAATCATTACAAGGATGGACTCTGAAAAAGAAAAAGCTGTCTTCATTTACCCATTATCTAGGATAGAAGGTAAATAATTATTTATGTGTATTTTTGAAATAAAAAGTGGCTGTTATTCTGTGAACTGCTACATTCCTGTTTGAATGTTTGGTGCAGCTGTTTCTCCCTTTTCTTCTCATCAGGAGCCTTTCTACATACTTTTCTTGCTGTTTAATAACTCTTCCATCAGCCTTTTATATTTTAATTTTATTTTCTCCCATTTAAGAGTTCTGGTATAATGTTTTCTTTTGCAAGAGAGTGATAATTTATCTGTTGAATCAAAGATTTTTTTAACAGAACATGAAGGAGCTCTGGACAGCCCATTGACTAATTATATTTGCATCTCTTATCTTGATCAGATTGTCTCATTGTTTTTAGCTGATCATTGGCCACATACTTTCTTCCTTGCAAGCTTATTCAGAGCAGTTAGATTTTAAAAATCTTGACTGAACACGCCAGCATAAAACCTTGAATGAGTAGTCAGGTACATATCGTATTTTCCCTCAACTATATGTTGCTGATCTTGTTTGCTAATTGGTTAAATATGTTAGCATAAGCTGTAGCAATCTATAAAAGGCAAAAATATACTGTTTCCAATATCCCACCTCCCCACTGATACAAGGAGCACTTCCATCACTTCAACATTTTACCTGTGAGTAATTTCACAAGTACAAGCTTGTTCAACACTGCTAATACAGCTGGTAAAACAAACATGTTTCAGGAAAATTATAACTTGAGCCTATAGTTTTGTTTCGAACAAGTCACTGATTCCTTTCATATTGTTTTTTTAAAATCCATTTTCATAAATCCTACTTGCAAGTAGGATTGCACTTGACCATATCAAGTTTCATGTATTGTACTGTTCTTTTGCCTTAAAAATAAAGTTAGATTTCCTGTGCTCTTAAAAGAAGAAAGCCTGTCTTTTAGAACGTTTTGAAAGGGAAGAGGCATGTTCACAGTGCTTTTACTAATAATAATATTTAATGAAAAGAGTTTTATTTGTTTTAACATCTTTAGACTTGGTTGCAAACACAGGTCAATCCAACTACCCTTTTGTAAAGAGGCTCTTGTATAATAACAATATTCCTTCTTAGATACATCTTCCAGTTAAAATTTCAAATGTATAAAAAGTGTAAAGAAATTTGACTTATACAGGGGCAAATGTGCTTCCTTTTGTATTACCCTTTAATTTTTCATTTTAAGGTAATAGGGTTGTGAGTCTGTGAGACATGAAACTTGTTTGCATTACTTTTTCTTTGGGTTTTGAGAAGCCAGTTTCTAAATCATTACATCCAACAGTACAATACAAACTAAACTTGTATAGGACTTCAGCAAGACAGAATATGTAATACTTAAAATTTGAATAACCTGTTGTTCCACATTTGCTACTTACTGTTGTGCATTGATTCATAATCATACAGATTTATTTATTTCTTCAGCTGTTTAATTCTTTTCAAGTAGGTTTGAAAGCTGTGGATTTGAATTCTGAGAAAAAAGGAAGCCCTTTAAGTTGTAAAGAGATCATAAGCAAGTAAGTTAAATTCCTGATTCTTGAGAACAAATTCTTTAGTCAGGACGAAGGTCAAACTTTAGTTACTTTAGTTCATTTTCATACTTTCCATACATACTCCAGACTTTCCAATCTGGAGTATAGTTTTCATGATATGAACCTACACTTTCATTTTTAGAGTGGAGAATTTTGTCCACTCTAGAAAAATGCTTAGTGAGGCTCAGAGGAACTTTTAGGGGACAAACAATTGCACATTTCTTATATGTTGTTTTGCCTGTTTAGAAAATATTTTTTTTGAGAAATATATAGTAAACCATGATTTTTGCATGTTTTAGAAAAAGGTGGTGAAAGAGCGTAACAGAAGAAATGACAAATTATGACATTTCTGGAAAATGTTATATTTCAGGCAGATAACTGTAGGGGAAAGAGTATAGCTTTTGATTTTTAAATCAGTTTTTAAAGGAATTCGAACTTTAGCCAGGAAGGGTATATATATTTTTGTAAACAGACTTTAAGCAGTTAGAATTCATCAAAGTAAAACAGTTTATTTTGTTCTGAGTGTAATTCTAACTGCACTTATTTTTATTCATATTTTGTTGGGGTTTTTTAAGTCTTAGTAGGTATTCCTGCATTATTGTACATAATCAGCAAATTGGAGCTGACTTCCCTTGGACACACTTCTCATTAGTAATGGAATATGATTATTCTGAAAATTCTGGCTGGAAAAATCTGTGCAAAAATCTGAATGTTACTTACATGACTTTTAAAACCACCCTCCCTGAAACAATACAAATGGGTAAGTGCTCTCCAGAATTGTAATAAACAGTTAGGCTGACATATGAAAAGAACACATTTTCTGTTTCATAAAATGCTACATTCATATGCCTGTGGAAGAGAATGAGTAATACATTATGAAAGCAAAAGGCAAACAAACAGAGCTGGGTTATCTATACAGCAAGAAGGTGTTTTTATTTGAGTGTAAGCCTAGTTTTGGCCAGGATGTAGTAGTACATGTGGGTTTATAAGAGACTTGTGCTAAGTTCATAGGTTGTTTACAGCTTCTGGAAGCTGTATCCACCCTTCCTCATCTTAAGGGAATGTTGTAGATCTAAAGAAATCTGAATTAAAGCATAATTTCAAAGAGATTAAAAAAAGTTTCATTTTGGTGGAAAAAAGTATAGAGTGGAGGTGTTTTATTGGAGATTAATAAAAGCTCCATTTTGGAAAGAGAAAGATGTGTCCATTTTGTATATTATTAGTTTTTTCTTATTAAACTATTCTCTTACATACACAAAATGTTTCAGGGAATCATGGTGGTTCCTTTCTTCTGGAAGTACAGATTCCATACGTATTTCTGACAACTGAAGGTCTGCTTAATATGCCAGATATTCTTCAGCTTTTTGAATCCAAGTGAGTGAAAAGAACCTATTTAATAATGTGGACTATTTATTTTCAGATTTTCAGGACATGTATGTTGTTCTACTATATCATGTATTAACCATCTACTTGGCTATCAGGTACATTTCTGCAATTACACAGTTAGCATGTTAAGAGACAAGAATATAGTTTTTCTGTTGAAGTTGATAACTTAGTACTAGAGATTAACACATATGCCAACCAGGATGGAATTGGCCAATTTTTAAAATTGTTGTAATGTGGTACTTTTTAATCAGAAAAACTTTTAAAATTGTCCACTTTTCTCTGAAAATCATAATGTTAATTAACTATTTTTTTCTTTAGTGCTTCTTGGTCCTTGGGAGACTTTGTATTTAATTCTTCATAAAAATTGCTTTGGGATTTTTTTTGTTGCTATTTTTACCTACTGAAGCTATGCTAAAAACACAAACTGAACAATAGTAAAACATCTTATTTTCTGATGCATTACAGTGTTTGGGAGAGGCTAAGTTTAAAACAAAAGCTAATTTATGCATAAAATTCAGATCTGCTATTCACTGAATTCTTAATACTCTAGCTGGTGTGAAAACTGCCAGGGTTGTATATCGTTGTACTTCCTTATTATTTACTTTGAAATAATTTTCTTGAATTTTGCTTTCATAGTAATAAATACCTGGTAAAGCTACCGTTTATGTCATGAGGGAAAAGTAAAAATAAAGAAAATAAAGAAAAAAAGAAACAAATAAATAGGGACCAGAGCAGCAATATCTCTCAAATACAGTGACAGAGATACAGATAGTTGATTTCACCATGTTGCAGGAGAGACGTGCCAGTTTTAATCCTAGCTATATCCTTGAGTCAGCTATGGAGCCATTTTTGGTCTGTGTCTAATTACAGTGCAGTAGGAGAAAAAAATACATGTCTTTGACATTTAAAATTTGAACACATAATCTGACATGCTTTTCAACTGTGACTTGTTCAATTTCTCTGTTCAGCCTGGCCATATGCCAAATAGCTGGGAATGCTGTTTTGTTACTTTTTCACTAGCTCCTTCTAGCACTGATAAAGGAGTTAAATAGGTGAGCAAAGAGCTGTACAATTTCAGAAAAGGTAGGAGTTTACTTTTTTTAAAATGTCTGAGTACACTGTCCATACAAGTTTCTAGAGGACATACTGCTGGCAGATTCAGGTTTAGGTCTCTTGTGTTTCCTAGTAAAACACAACAGGAGGCTGTGCTGCTGGCAGTTCTAAGTCACTCAGAAATTTTAGGATCATACCAATGGCAATTAGGGAGTTTGCTTTGCCTTGTGCTGCACAATCATGAAAGGAGGAAAGGAATTAGTCCAAAAAAGTTTCTAAGTGTCTATCTTAGTTTCTATATTACCTCTT
>WEKY01065904.1:0-25983 GCA_013390045.1 Picathartes gymnocephalus
CCTTCCGCACCTTCCCTTTCTTCTCCCCTAAACTGAGTGAAGAGGCACAGAGGGTGGAAGAGCTACCAAGAGAGAATGAGAGTTGAGTCAGGAATTACATGAGAAAAACTAGATCATGCAAGCCCGTGGGACCTAGCATGCATCCAAGGGTGCTGAAAGGGCTGGATGGCGTCCTTGTAAGGCCCCTTTCTGCTGCTCTCGAGAGATCATGAAGACTGAGGAGACAGTCTCCATGACAACTGGAGAAGTGAAAGTTGAACTCATCTTCTAAAATGGCTGAAAGAATCAGTTAAGAAACTGATCACCTTGGTTGTGATCGGTGGGAAAATCATGGAGTGGGACATCTAGGAGCACATTTCTAGGGACATGATGTGGCTGAGAACAACATGGATAGACCAAAGTTAAATCATGTCTGGCCCATGTCTGGTCACCCTGCAGGGAAGTGATGGGGTGGGTGAATGGGGGCACTGGCTGCCCTGTACCTCTGTTGTAGTGAGGCTTTGGTCAGCCTCACAATGTGCTCAAATTCAACTTTTGCTATTGCAGCCCAGATGGGAGGACAATGACATGGACAAGAAACACAGCTGGACTGCTTCCAGAAGGTCTGGGATGAGGGGCCTCATCCTGTTGTAGTCTGCTTATTAATGGGCTCACAGTACTGCACGGTGTTACTCCACCGTGAGCCCATGGAGAACCAGGCTGTAACAGGGCTCTGCTCTGGAACCTGCCCTGCTTAACATCTGGTCAATGGCATGGAGGATGAGACAGATGAGAGTACCAGAGACAGCAGATACAGATTGGAACAAGAGTGGTTCAGACCATATTCAGGTGTTAGGGAATGGGTTGGACTCAATGATCTTAAAGTCTCTTCCAATCTTGTGATTCTGATATGTGGGGAGAAACTTTTTCTCCACAAGAACAGTTAAAAACTGAAGAGGTTGCCCAGAGAGGCTGTGCAGCCTCCATCTTTGTCTGATTTCAGCAGGAGGTGGGACCAGTGACCTTCTGAGGTCCCTTGCAGCCCTTAGGCCTGTGATTCTATGACTTTTATAACGCTGCTGAGCTAGTGAGATGGCACTGACTGCCATTACAAGTGTCCAGAGAATATTTTCCTGTCAATCATCAGCTTTTCAGTAAGACTGAAAACCTCAGCTGCTCCTTGTATGGCTTCCCCTCCAGACCCTTCACCACCTCCATGTCCTTGCATCTGGCACTCTCTAACAGCTCAAGATCTTTCTTACAGTGTTTGATGGTTAGGTCAGTACAGTGCTACGATGGCAGCTGCATCCAGGGAGAGGGGATGTATTCATCACCACAGGACACTGAGTGTGAGGTGAGCACACTGAGTCCCTCAGGAAGATCCATGACACTGTTTTCAACAGAAAGCACTTTCAGTTTTGGGTAAACATAGAGGAACTTCTCCCCTAACCCCTCCCAAACCGCAGTGAACACAACTTCTGCCGTTACTAAAACACAACTTTTCATGAAAGAAGGAAAAATGAGACTCTGTGTGTGGAAGACACATGTTCTGTCTATACTTCTAACTGATGAAAAGCATTTTCCTGTTGAAAAGAGTTTAAAAGCAGAAAAACCCTTGTCCAGCTTCATTGTTCATTTCTTGCAGAGAAAGGATGCTCCACTCTATTATGTTCAGGATATTCCATTGTGTTTTCTTTATGTATGGCTCAAACATATCTGCTTTATGGGATGAAAAAATAGGCAGTGGTATATGTGTGTATTCTGGGAGATTTAGCTCTGTGGCTTTAAAAGAGTAGGCTCAGGTCTTTCTGCCTTAAGTTCTAGAAAAATGCTGATTTATACAGCTCATTAGGGGACTCAGAAATAACTGCCAACAGAGAAAATATGGGTGACTAAGCTTATATACCTTTCTTTGAATTAGATGCAGAGTCCAGGGCTTAGAGTGCTTTTTGCAGCTGAGAAAACTTATGCCCAAATCCCTTTTTCCTTATAGATTCATTGTGTGACCATGCACAAATCCTTTAGCCTGCTTTGCCACAGATAAAACCGATTTCCTGCCTCACAGGAATCTGTCAGAAGGAATACATGTAAATGTGCCCAGGTACTATGGCGAGGGTAGGGAGTGTGGAAATTAACTGAGCACCACTTCTGCTCAATCTGAACTTGTACGACCTTTCTCATTTAAAATTTAACTTTTATATAGGTGTAAGGGGATTGTTTCCAGCGTGTGTGTGTGTATATCTTCTCATCTGAATCCTCCAGAAACGAAAAGCATAGTAGGAGGCAGTAACAGCAATTTTAAATTGAGTTTATGATGAACAAGTTTCACTTCTGTTAGCACAGAGGGAGGAATTCCACTTTTTCAGAACCATAAGAACCTTGCATGCTTTAGTCCTTGGTTTTACAGCACTGTTGGGATTTTCAGTGTACTGTAGTACCTTACGTATATTGCAGGTGTGATTTCTACTCAAGGTGTTCTTTGCGCTTTGTAGAAGGAAAAGCAAAGTGATGGATGAAGGATTTAAGGACAAATTGCCCGATCTTTTCACCCACTAATAAGTAGGATTTGGTTTCCACGTGAGGTGCAGATGTGTTTCTAGAACAGCTCCACACAGGTCCCTTGATCAAGCTCTTGCAGCAGATGATGGTCAAGTACAGAGTCAGAAGGCAAAGAAAGCCTGATTAAAGTTTTCCCTGGACTAAAAGGGAGAAGAAGGAAGGCTTATCCCAAAAACTGGAAGCTTAAAGGAAAAAAGGATTACGTGGATTATCCAATAAATATTAGTTTCCAATGTAACCTGGCTACAGAAGAATTTGCAGGCATTTATTGGACTCCATCACTATATTCAATGTCTTTTAGCTGCAAGTAAGCATTAAATTCAGAGTGCTTAATTTATGATTGGACGCGCTCAAGAGGGAGCCTGCTGTTCAGCCGTGGTTCCTGGGATAACATCATTCACTCACAGGGGAAGGAGGGATCTTGAGCAGACAAATTGCAGTGCACCACTCAGTGCCCTGCACTGTATGAGGTCAGATCAGGTGAATTCCACAGTCCCTCCTGACCTTAAAACATATGGAGATAAGAATCTGTGAAATAGTGATGCTTCTTGCCCACAGATCATCACCACGTCACTAGAAATGAGGGGACAGTCTGTGCAACGAGAGCAGAGGCTGCACTTTCCACATCTTATAACAGAGCAGGTTGCACTTCCCTCCACTGCTGGCACTGCATTCCTCACTGGCAGCACCACACGGGCCTTGTCTGATTCTCACTTTTCCCCATGAATCATTTCAGACACTGGGAGACAACTGGGGGCTGCCATCATGTTTTTATTTTGGTGTCTTAAAATCTGGCAGTCAGCAGATCTGTACGAAGCACTACAAGGCAAGAAAAATTTTAGCAATTCGTGTCCAGTTCTGTGTGCTCACGGAGAGAACTGGATATGAATTGTTAAATATAAATGCTGAATATCTGCTTGTGAGACCCAGCCGAGGTGATGACAACTGTAGTAAAGTCACTCCAGGAAAGTTTCTCTCGTTGACCTACTTGGACAACAAGGATCAAGATTTTGCAGCACGGGCGCTTGACAGCTTTGGTGACAGCGAAAGTGAGAAATGTGAACAAGAGGTAAGATATGGATGCAGTTCTTCAGGAGGGTGGAGAAGACTGGCAAGTGGCTTTCTAATTGCCATCAAAATTTGACTATTTCTTCAGCAAACCTAGTAGACTTGCAGAAATGGAGCTGGGCAAGAAAATATTCTCCCATGTTAAAAATAGATTTCAAATACTGGAGTGAACAGTTTAAATAAAAAAAAAAAGCGTTTGTGAGTAGTGAACAATCCACTGAGGAATTATTCAGTTCAGCTGAAGGTTTTTACTGCATTTTTAAAATGTTGAATTTTGACTTTTTCACCTCATTACTCACACCATTTTCCAGATGATTTAGGAATACGCTGAACAAGAGAGAGCCATGTGGGATGCAATAATCTTCTCCCTTGTGCACGACCCATCATTTTTTCCCCCTATATTTGTTTCCTATCTTTTTGCAATCCACTAGAGGATCTCCTCTCTACTCCCATGGCACCATGGAGATTTTGGCTAGGAAACCTCTCTAATGCCTCTCTAGGAGACTTCTCTACTGCCTGTGGAAAGCTGAGTGCTCTAAGATGAAAGTGAAGCTGTTTCTTTTTGGATAGAGGGAAGAACACCCTCGCTCTGGTTCTCCCCTCCAGAAGAGCTGTAGTGGGACCAAGCACAGCCACAGTGTCATTCCCACAGCAAAATCATCACAGCCTGCCCGTTTTCCTCTCCATGCTGCAGTGGTATCCTGGGACAAATCCTGCCACAGGCACAGCAACTATTTGTGCCTCACCAGAGACATTGTGCCTAACAGTCCCTGCTGCTGTGGATCAGACCCCGTTCCTAATTTCCCAGTGCCTTTCATCACAGCTCACATCCTTAGCAGTGATAAACCTCTGTCAGCTGAACCCGCACAATCCCAGTTCCTGGGTTTAAATCCTGAACCAAACCCACGGGTCAGAGCCAGGTGAGCACGTGTCTTCACAGCCCCCTCCGATCACATCTGTCTCGTTTAATTGGTAGCCGTACACGATTTAAGCTGCAAATGAAAAGTGAAAATTGAATTTCTGGCGTTACTCAGTAGGCAGGCCAGGTTGCCTGTGGGCTTCATAGCAGATGTAGAGTGAAGCAGGCCTCAGTACCTTCCCATTGCCATTCATGGTGCACAGAAATCCACATGACCCTTGGAATACCAACAGTGGTGCCAACTGTGAACAGACAAAGAAATCAAAAAAGCTTACATGGAAGGTGGGGTGTCTTTCTTCTCCAGGAAATTCCCTGCTAGCAGTCTTGGATAATACCAAGAAACTACACTGAACAACTACAAGAGGGTATAGTGGAAAACACCTAAATATTTTCACGTGCCTTTTGATCCTGGTTAAAAGCTGATATATGGGTTTTCCACAGCATTGTGAAAAAATTGCATTATGGCAGTTTATGCAGACTGTTTATAAAGGCTGAGTTATTGTCATGTTTTTATGCGATAGATTTTGAAATCTCTTTGAAAATGAGTCAACTCAACCCCAATTTTGATGCAGAATTTATCCTTGGGTGATCATGCATTTTTTTCCAAAGCGAAGAATTTGCTTGTGTTATATCAAAATGTCAGCTGGTTTTTATTTGGCATGTTATCCTCAGTCAGAATATTATTCATAGGGTACACAATGACCTCACTGGATGGAAATGTATTCCATCACCTGGATTTGTAAGTGAAACCTGTAGTTTGGCACAGGCTGTGCCAAAACTCATGTTGTTGCTGTCTTGTACCTTTTGCTGCCTCCAAGGGGCTAATTGCGGCATTTAGTCACGTATTTAAGATATCATAGAGGCAGGAGGGAAGACAAGGGTAAAGAAAGGTTAAGAAAATGTGACCCAGCAATATCTTGGGAAATTAATACTTCATCTGAAAAGCAGCAATGCTCTCCCAAGTTGAAGAATATGGTATCTCCACTGGGAGTGGCTTTTTCATATTGTCTATTATCTTCTAGCTTGCCAAAACTGATTAAATTATTCTTCAAGTGTTCAAGGGCACACTGGAGTGGGCCCCAGGCAAGCTGGTCTGGTGGAAGGTGTCCCTACCCATCGCAGGGGGTGGAACTGGGTGGTCTTGAAGGTTTCTTCCACCCCAAACCGTTGGTGCTGAGATCCTGCATTACGATGCTGTACAATAATGTGTTTGCCTAGCTCTGAGGCACAGAATCAGTGACAAAAACCATAAGGAAGCCAGGAACGGTCCTGGCTGGTTTGCTGAGCACGGAAAATGCTGCATAAGCTTCCCACTCACATCAAGGTGCAGCTCCATCTGTCTGTCAGCCTTCTGCCCTTCGGAAACATTGCCAAATCCATGGGATCGTTCCACGTGCTTCCAGTGTAAGTCACAGAATTGTGTTGTAGAACCAGAATGGTTTGGGGTGGCAGGGACCTTAAAGCCCATCCTGCTCCAACCCCCTGCCATGAGCAGGGACACCTTCCACCAGACCAGGGTGCTCTAAGCCCCATCCTGGAGCACTTCCAGGATTCCAGGTCCTTCACTGAAAAAAAAAAAGGAGGCAGGATATTTAAAGTACAAGAGATAACATATTTAAAAGTACGAGAGGTAGCACACTACTAGATCTGTGGAATATGCTGTCACAAGATACCAGGAGGAGAAATATCTATTTGGATAATTCTATGAGTAACCACAGCAGCTATTTTCTAACATAAACTTGACAAGGCTGTGAGTGTCGATATTTCCATTTTTAAACTGGTAGCCAACTGGGCAATGAAGGAATTTGCTTCCATGCTAAAGCACTGCACAATTAACCCTTCTCGGCTGAGTGCTGAATGCCTGCAGCTTGCAGGGAAGCTGAGTACCTCACAGGCTGGCATTCCCTGCCAGATGCTTGGTAGATGTTAATCCACCCATCTGTGAACCATCCACTCTGCCCCAGCTGGAGGTGGCATACAGAAAACACAGGGAAAACAGCCTGTTAAACCATGGCCACTTCCTATACTTGCGCTGAAATGTGTGGCAGGGCAGATCAAGGAAATATGTTTAACAGAGTAACATGTGTGATTTATTTCTATTTTTTTCTCCTAATATTAATATTCTAAATTTACTGTCTATCTATTGATTTTATTTAGCTCATTTAGAACTTTTGAAAGTGACAGACTACTTAAAAAAAATCATTCTAAATCATCAAAAGAGCAAGCTTGGCAACATATGCAGGCTGCCTCCTTTGGATGCAGCTGCTGTGTTTCAAGGGCACTGCTGAGAGAGGGGCTGTGGGGAATGGGAGAGGAGAGTACAAGGGAGGAGTACAAAGTCATCCTCAGTTCCCAAAAGGCCTTCTGTCCCGGGAAGAATCCCAGCCAGAGGTAATACAGGGCTCTGACTGAAAAACTGAAACTGAAGAGTCAGAAATAAAAGAGGATTTTATTTCTTAGTCTTGTCGGGTTTCAAGTTGCAGCCTGGGTGGGGTGAGTTTCACCTCGCAGCTTCAGCTCCAGCAGGAGAAAGGCAAATCAAGGGTCCATCAGCCAGCAATTTTCAGTAGAATACTTCACAGATAAAATATTTTGATTTTGAATCATCATCAACTTCCAACGTTTCACGAGAATTGAACTTCATTCAGACTACCTTATAGTCAGCAGGGATGTTAAAGGAGCCGCGGACCTGGGAGGAATTAATATAGCACTAAAGCATATGAATTCCACTGTTCAACTGGTAATAGTTATACTTTCTGCAGAAATCAGCTTTTAAGATGTTTTTCCTCCTTCCTTTCACTCTCTCTGGTCCTCTGAAGCTTTAGAATTCGATATCTGTCCTCCTCTAGCTAAACTTAATATTTTATCTGGGTGTTGAGATGAAAATATACCATTTTAAATTAGAAGAAAAGCTGTTTACAGGCTTTAGATTTCCCTTGGTTTCCAGTCTGTTCTGCAAAAAGCAATGACGCTTACTCAAAATATAAAACACCATTTGCCTTGGACATCTCACCTCCATTTAAAGGAGTTTTGCACCTGTCAATGAGGTCATGATTAAAAGCATATTCAAATTGCCTTTTACAGAGTACTGTCACAGCTCACTAATAATTCTCCCCAGTCAAGCAAGGAAATTCATACGATGTTTTCCTCTTTTTTTTTCCAGTAGAAATTGAGAAATGGTGTAATAGGTTATACGCTTTAACGTCTGCAATTCTTGCAGCTCATCACCACTGTAAATAACTTCATCGTTTTTCCATTATTTTTCCATTCCATTTATTGCCCCTTCTGAGAGTTACACAACACACACGTGCCTCTAGGAGTTTGTTGAATGTTTATCAGATTTTGTGTGAAGTTGCTGCTCTACCCTCTCCAGCTGAGAGCTCTGACCCAGGCTCTTTGGAAGACTGCAGGAGGAGAACCCTCCTGTAATGTTTACGTGTGGGACACAGTAAAGAGAAAGAGGAGCCCTAGCACTGAGCAGAGCCACAGCTAAACAGCCTCCTTCCTTTGCTTTCCTTTCAAATAATGCTGGGCTAAAGGAAAGGTCTCTCGTCTTGCAGAACTGACCCCGCAGTGGGAAGGGAAGGAAGAAAAGTGGTCCATCACCTTATTCCATAAAAAATTGGTGTCACAAATGAAAGTAAGCATCTAAGTGTTTTGGATAGGCTGGAGAGCCTTTGGGTAATTATCGGTATCTTTCCATGAAAAATGGAAATAAACAAACTGATGAATGAGGGCATCTGCATTAGAGGAATTTGAGCAGACTTTAAATTTCTTATCTTCATAGCAGATGATTCCTTTTTTTTACCCTAAACATATTACTTTTTTTTTTTTTTTTATCTGACCAGCTCTTTTTCCTTTTTCTAGCCCCTGGTAAACACAACTGTGAGCCTCTAAAATCCCCCTCTCTTTATCTTTTCTGGGGATGCAGCAGTAGTTTGCAGCAGCTCCACACATTTTCAAGTCGGTAAAAGTGACAGTTGTTCTAATGTAATAAGCTTAGAAACTGCATCTATTTAAGCAGTTAATGACTCTTGCTACAGTAAATTTCCATTAGCTTGTTTTTTATTTTCTGTTTATTTTCTGTTTTCAAATCCCCTCTATTGTGCAGGGGATAATGAAGCTTGGTACCAGGGCAGAGGCTTTCGATTTGCTTGCAAGCAGCAGCAGTTCTTTGAATGGCCTGAAGTTGCACCAGGAGAGGTTTAGATCAGCTGTTACGGAAAAAAAAAAAATTCGCAGTGAGTGTGGTAAGGCATTGGAATAGGCTGTCCAGGGAGATGGTGGAGTGACCATTGCTGGAAGTGTTCAGAAAGCACATGGGTATGGCCCCTGAGGAATGGTTAGAGGCAGACATGGGTGCTGGGCTGGTGGTTGGACTCTATTTTCAAGGTTTTTTCCAACCTTAGTGATTCCTTGCCTCGATGATTCCATGAGTGTCCAATTCTCTGAATCTTCTGCGCCATACTGCCTTTTCCAAAATCCCATGAGTCTGTCTGAGGTTGGCCAGGCACATTCAACAATAAGAACCCCTTCACTTCATGTAAAGGCTTGAATTTGTTTTGCAGTTCCTCGGGAGATGATGTCAGTCTGCAACATTCAAGGATTTTGCCCGTTGAAGCATAACCCTTCTTCTCATCTGAAAGTTATCACTCTGCAAAAAACCTGGGGATTTTTTGCTCTTTCTTACTCAAATTGATTTAGCTGGGGTGCTTACAAGTGCCTCAAATGTCTTATGCAAGGGCTGGTTTTGTGACCTTCCTTTTCAGCCATCTCCTTAGACCTGAGAGTGCCCTAACACCCTTAGTTCCTCATGACCTCAGTACCTCTGGATTCAAGGCTTGTTCATCACCAATAAGTAAAGGAAAATGGATATCCAGGAGATATATAAATAGAGAGCTGTGTAACTACAGTAATAATCTGTATGAGATGTAGGATTCAGCTGACTGTAACTCAGCTGCCTCTCAATCACCCTCCCATTCCCCTGGCAGAAGAGTTAACCAGCCTTTTCCTACATGCACTGCTGCAAAGTCTCAAAAATTATATAATGATTTCACTTTCTAGGCAGGTAGAGCTTCAGTTGCTGCTTTTCTATATAAAATCTCATGTGCTTCAGGAGATCCTGACAGTTCAAAGCAGGGCATCCTTCATTAAATGCTCTCTATTTTGGAGGTGTCCTCCGAGCCACTTGGATTTTGTGTCTTTCGGAAGAATTTATGCACTTCTCTGTGCCTTTGTGGGATTAGATTGCAGGATAGAAATATGCACATTAGACTCTTTAAAGTATTTCTTGAGCTTTCAGGTGTCAAAGTAGATATTTGTTTAGGAAATAGGTAATGAACAGTGGACATAGTAAGAAGTCAAAGCCTGTTTTCAGCAAGTACAGCCAAGAACCATGGAAATGCTGTCCGAAATCGCACTGTGAGCTGCACTGCAAGGTCTCGCTTTCAGTTTTAGCCATACTGTGTTTTCTCATTAAAGCAAGGAGCAAGAAGTAGGTTGTGAATCAGCGACAGCGTTTCCTAAATTGACCTCGCCTTTGGTGCCAGTAATAGAACTGGGTCTTTATTAAACCACTGAGTGTTCGTGCCTCTTAACGTGCCCAGCTGGGCCGTGCCTTTTTAGGCACTTATGCTATTTGCATCACAGTGGCAGGACATATGAAAAAAGTCCTGGGGCCATCCAGCTGCCATTTCTTTAAACTACCACCACTCCAGCACGTTTAAGGCTTTAAACAAAATGTGTTTTAATGGGTTCCCTCTGTGTTCAGACTGAAAAATGTAAGCTGACCCACTGGACTTCAGTGCAAAAGACTCCAGTGTCCCTGCTGGGATAGAAGAATCTGGAATATAAGAGATGAAGGAAACATTTGACCACCTAGGCAGTCCCAGCTGCCACTCCCGGGATGTGCGAGCAGCGTGGACAACCCACTTCCTGCACATGCCAGCAGGCAGGAACACCTCCCAGGGATGCGGAGCAAGGACTCACTGCTTCTCTTGGTGAGAAAATGCTGTTCTCCAGTGGGCTCGAGGCTCTGGAGAGAGCTGATATCTGAGACACCAGCAACTGGTAACAATTCAGCGAGTCACTCAATGTGGGTTTATGAATGAAGCTCCCAATAGGCCAAATTAGAGAAGGGTGGGTAAAAATCAGTAGCACTGAACCACTGCTGTAATAGTTGTCAACACTGCAGTTATTTCTTATTACAGGGAGAGAAGAAAAGTGTTTACACAGTGGGAAAAGATTTATCTATAGAAATAATCACCCATGACTGGAAGATACACGACCTGTGATCTGTCTGAGTGTCTTGGCCGAAGGGTTCCTTTAACAGTGCCTGACCCAAAAGGCACAGAAATGCTGAAGGAAAGGGATGGGAGCCCCAAAGCCTGGCTCCCTTCCCATCCCTGAAGTTCCTTTTCCCTTCAGCTCTACACTGAGGAGCTGTTCCTGGGTTCTTTTCCCGTGCCTGACTGTGCTGCCATGAACTGAAACAATTCTCATATTTCATGTCAGCAGTCGTTTCACTCCAGTGGTGGATGAAGTGGTTCAGCCATGGGGACTATATGCACCTCAAAGTTTTCCCTAAGACCTTAATGCTATTTTGTATTTTAAAAGCCATTACACAAATGAAAATTGTTTTTCCTTATTAATCAAAGTCAAATTATTTACTTACTTTAGTTACTTAATTCTCAGTTGAGAAAACACACAGTGAAAACTGTGAAATAATGTCCTTCCTGAACCAAAACCATGGTGTCTATATCAAGATGTTCTGTTTTTCTTGTTGGCTCTTTTCCTCACATTTCACAATAACATCATCACTGCCTGTGTTATTAAATTAGCTTCAGCCAAGACCAGGCTATCAGTAAAGGATGGTTCTCTCTGCCTCTAGTTGATAGAAAATTAGGAAAAAAAAAATGCTGCTTATGTTAGGAAATAATGAAAGTCATTTTACTTTATTGTACAGATTAATTGAAAAAATAATACATAAGGAGGTTATAAGGTTAAATTATACCTAGTACAGAAGGGGAAAAGAAGTCTCTAGATGTTTCATATTAATAGAACAGAAAAAAATTGGTTTTCTTTTTCCTTTTAAGATCAACACATATTAAAGTACATAGATACAAGAAGTACGTAGATACATGAAATACCTTGGGTGTCACTGTAATATTCCAGTGTATCCTGCAGCATGTCCAGCATATCTCACCATTCAGATTTCAGAGCACCACAGAAAGCAAGAAATGCTTGCATGGCAGCCAGAAATCTGCTCCGACACGTGGGCTGTGCTTGTGAGAGTGTTTTGGGATAGCTGGGTTTCTGTCACCTTCATGAGGGGATTCTCAGTATTAATTTTTGGGATCATAAAATATTTCAGTTAACTTGGGCTTTATCTTTAGGCGAATGAGTAACTTTGGCTTATTGGCTAGAATTATTTTGATGAGACTGAATGAATTATTGAAGAAATGTGCACAGCAATGTCCTTTATTTTAATAAAGTTGTGTATACGTTTTCTAAGTTCAGCCTTGCAGTGTTGTTTTATTTTAAGAAGATAACGCCTCTATCTGTGCATGCAGATTTTATTTAAAAACTGATTTTTATTTACTTGCACTAGAAAAAAAACAACCCCACATCTTTTTCCTCTCTACCATTCCAGTCAAATTTCCAGACGTTACACTGGATGTTGTAAATGACATTGTATTCTTCCCTAGGACGAGTTATAGCTGTGACAAAACCATGTGATTGCAGGGACAGCTTTTTGTAATGGAAATTTCTTTAGGTATGAGGAGGTCACAGAAAAAGTACAATACACAGCCATAATGTGACATCCAATATGTGTTCCAGGGAGTATAAAACAAAGAGATTACTGAAGAGTGGATGGTAGGGATGTGAAATGCAAAGCCTGGAAGGGCTGTTTCACGGTTTTTTTCATTTAGTTGCATTATGTGTTTAATTTCTTCATCCTCTGTTAGACTTCTGTTACTTGTATGGTTCAGTCTCTCTCCCTTAAGTAACTAATGGGTGATATTATAGAGCTGGAGTATTTAACAAGAAAAAAAATAAAGTCAATTATTATTTTAAATGTGCAGATAAGAGAAAACAATTTGTTCAGTGACAGGAGAAATTCAAAGGATTCTGTTTCTGGTGTTTGTTGTTATATAGATGTTCTCACTTGGAAAGAGAATTACAATTTAGAAAAAAAACCATGAAAAAACATCAGCAAAAGTCAATGTTATTGAAAACAATAATATTTTAATTGTATTCTCTTTAATGAAGCAATTTTCATTTTCAAAAAAGAAATTATTCTCTTTGAAAAATAATCTTTGCTGTCCAGTATCGGCAATAGTGGAAAGCAAGTTTTGGATATGTGATAATTTTTGGGGCCACATCTTTGGATGAAAATGTCTTCCCACAATTTGTATGACTTTAATAATAAGCTGAAGTTTAAAGAAATTCTGAAACCATAGCAGATACCTTCGCGTACAGCATATAATACAGCCTGCCATTTATCCAGGATGACAGGCACCTCCTTGTTTTGGTGCTGAAAAGCTTTGGAAATTAGCTGGGTTACACCTTGGGAAGTGAAGAGCCTGTGCTGGTATTTTTTAGCCTAATTACTGTAACATAATTAGGTTTAGATCAGATATCTTAGAAATCCTTCCCTGTGAGGGTGGGGAGGCCGTGGCACAGGGTGCCCAGAGCAGCTGTGGCTGCCCCTGGGGCCCTGGCAGTGCCCAAGGCCAGGTTGGACATTGGGGCTTGGAGCATCCTGGGATAGAGAAAGGTGTCCCTGCCCTTGGCACTGGATGGGCTTTGAGATCCCTTTCAAACCAAACCATTTTGCGAGTCTGAGGTTCTGCATTTCCGTTCGCGGGCCTTCAGGAGTGGTAGGATACACCAAAAATGGAAATGTGTTTGGAAATGCGCTGTGGTTTCAGGGGAAGAAGGGTGGGAAGCGATGGCACGTGGAGTCCTCCAGTGCCAGCAGTCTGAGAATCTGAGCCCTGCTTCGTCCTTGCTGCCACACCGCGGAGCCACGGCTGGTTCTCTGCTGGAACAGCGTGGAGAGCATATGCAGAGCTCTGCAGCAGAAACTCTCCTGCCGCGAGCTGTGCTGTAGCGCTCTGCCTTCGAGCAGTGTCTGATGCACTCGCCAGGACTGGGCTCAGCTGCTGAACCTGCTCTGCAGCAGCACCTGGGTGCCGCTGAGTCCGGGCACTTCGCGTCCGTGAACTGTGCAGCGTTCTGTAGGGAACGGAATGAAGTCAGAAATGCTTTCATCACTAAAACCTTCAGTAACAAATATTCCCTGCTTCTAAAATGCTTACTCTTTTCTTCTAAAATGCTGTGCCTTGGGCCAGGAGAACCAACTGATTAATTTTGAAAGGTTTTCTTCCTTCTTGTTTCTGAATTGCTGTCTGAACCCTCCAGAATGGTGATCAGCGCTGGCACTAAGACTTTTGTCTGCAGCTCATTTCTGTGCACTGAGGGGACAACACAAACTTTAGTGGGGTTCTCATTAATGCAGAAATCCTTCTTGAATGCACTTAAATTTTCCATGAGACAAACATAGTACTTACCATCCCATAGATAGTGACAAGGCTTTATTTCTATGCTTTGTGGTTGGCTCTATTAAACTCCAACACTTCTTGACTATTATTTTTAAATTTGGAAACAGAGAACTTTGTTATGAAAACAGAGAACTTTGTTATGAACTTCTCTGGATAATGGTTGGTTACAAATTTGTTTGGTCGCCCTTTAGGTTTCCAATGGTACGTTAAGCACATTTTGGATGTTTTATTTGAAGGTTCTAAAGGTTCTAAATTCTAAATATTAATTATGAATTAATTCTAAAGATTTTTTTCTCATTAATTTTAAGATAGCACCCAATGTTTGCTTTTGCTAGAGTCTGCCATGTTTTATTTTGAAAGTCCAGAGTCCTTAAAGCCATATCATGATTCTAGTCAAGAAAAGTTAAAACTGATACTATTTTTGAAAGGTTATTATTAAATAAGGAGTCTCCTACCTTTTTCTGAAGGGCTAGGACTCAGTGGATCAATGTACTGGTAAAATTCAGTTCAGGACTCGACAGATAGAAAACAGTGCATAAGCAAATTTTGAATTTCTGTCTTACCTTTTCCAGTTGCTTTGAGGTTTGTGTATTTTAAAAGTTGGAGGGCCTGATATGATTTACTCATTTCTTAAATCTTTGGCTGGTCATTAGGAGCAGGAGTTTGGTCCCTTGGGGGTGTTCAGAGGAAGAAGAGATCAGTCAGAGATCAGAGCTCAGTCTCAGAGCTCTGTGCAGCTCGGGGTCTTGTGACCCTTGGTTAATCCCACTTTTGTGGGATGGCTTGCTCTGAAGGCAGGCTTGGGCTCGAGCAGCTGCTTAGGCTCCTGCTGAAAGATATCATTAATTTTCAGGATGAACTGGAACATTGCAGGGATTCAGTTTTTTTGGCAAGTCCAACTAACACCCCTTTCTAAATCTGAACAACATCACAGTGTGTGCCTGCACAGGCTGGACTGACAGGGAGCTCTTAACGGTGAAATAATAAACAACGAAAAGTCACCCTGCAGCAAACTGTCAGGACAAGAGGAAATGGCCTTGTGTCAAAGAAGGTTTGGATCAGATACGAGGTAAAATTTCCCCACAGAGAGGGTGGTCAGACGTTGCCAGGGGCTGCCCAGGGCAGGAGTGGAGTCACAACGCCTTGAAGGGCTCAGAAATTGTGCGGCTGTGACACCTGGGGACAGGGTTTAGTGGTGAACGTGGCGGTGGTGCCGGGTGGATTTTCCAACCTTAACGGTTCTGAGATTCTATGAAATGCGAACATAAAAAGAGAAGAAGAATTTAGCTGCTTTCAAGGTTTAAAGCAGCACCCAACCTGCTTGTATCGTAAAGAGGGGGATTTTCAGCAAGCTGACATTAGTCTCGTGTAATTTATATTAATTTTCTGTTTCTGCACATGCTTTGTGCTCCACAAAACACTTTTGAGTTTTTCCCAGGCAGCATTGGTGGCAGGGTTTTATTTCGAGAGCAGGCCCTATGCTAGCTCCTTATCACTTTTTAAGATAATCTCTGTTTGATAAATGAATAAACACTGAACTCCCCAGTAGGTAACTTTCATCTGTTTGAGGGGAGCACTGCAGGTTCACCATGTCTCCTTTTTCTGTACTATTTCCAGTGCTTATCATGAAAAGTTTTAATTATTTCTAGCAATATGGGTTCTCTGGACATTTACTGCTCTTAAAGAATTTTTAGAGGACATTCCTATCGTTTTGCTTTCAGCCTGCATGAACAGTAAATATCCTTAGCAGAGCTGAAGTTCTCTCAATTTTCCCATAAATATTTTTTTTTCCTAGAGCAGCGATCTGTTCTTACAACACAATTATTTTCATAAATTCAGATCATAGGTGTCTACCATAGTTTCAAACTCTGCAAGGGTTTTGTTGACCACTCTCCATTGCATATAGTTATTCGTTTTCATGGACTCATTCAGAAAGGATTTCTTGCTTTATATACGCTTTTCACTTGATAAAATTTAAATTATTGTAATAATGTCTCTGGGTCTCCTTGAGAGCCAGATTTGATACCCTGAAAAACAGTGAGAAGGACCTTGCTTAGGCATGGCCCGCTGAATTATTTTGATTCATCCTGTGAGTGGAAATCTGTCTGGAAAAATTGCTTTCCTTCATAGCCCTACAATAATTCAAGAATCAAAGCAGGTAAATCTGTTATCCCCATCCTTTGTGGTTTTCACCACCCAGCTGAATAAAGCTCTGAGCAATCTGGTCTGACCTCAGAGCTGCTCCTGCTTTGGGCAGGAGTTGGACCAGAAGTGTCCTGAGATTCCTGTGATCCTATTGACACAATCAGCACCTGCTCCTAAAATAATGTTGTGGATTTGTTTTGGGTTTTTTTCAGAAAAAAATGAAACCACAAATACTCTGCAAGGGTTTCACACTTGAGTTATTTAATTATTTTCACATCTATCTCTGTAATTTTTTTTTTTTTTTTGGTAGGAATAATTTTTTTTCTGCAGTTTTTGTAGACTGCATATAAGGGGCTTAATTTTCCTCAGGTCTTTTCTTCAGTTTTCATTCATCACACTTGTATGAGAAGGTGTGATGAATTTAGCACTAAGCTTTCATTACAAATGTGGTAGCAAGTGTGCAGTGTGTTGATGACCTCCCCTTAGGTTTTCATATTCAAAATTGTTCCCAAGCCTTGCAAAACCCTACCATTTGAAAAATTTTATATTATGCAGGGAAATGTAAACTGACCTGATCACAAAAATAAAAAATTGAATGCAAAAATCACTGTAAAGCCAGTGTTGCCATGTGCTAGACCTGTATTTGTTTAGAAGTTGTCTCAGACAGGGAACTCTCAGGCAGCCTGGGTGAGCTTCAGGATCTCTTCTTCTGTAACTTGCCCACCCACAACTGATCATTTGGAAGTAGGGTTCAGATTTAATGTGTAAAGCAGCTTCTGCTTTACAAGATTCATGAGTTTTGTACTGTGGTAATAAATTTTTTTTTCCATTAACGGAATTTATTTTTCAAATTTATTTCCTCTATTTTATGCTTATTATTTTGGCCGTATCCTTTCTCATCTGAGATTCTGTGTGTCTGTTTTTCCAGGCTCTCTCAATTCTCATCTCCTGAGTGGGTGTGAAGGGTCTGAGAACATGGCAACCATGTGGTGCCCTACTCTCAGGATCCCTGGTTTGGAATGGTGTCATTACATGATATTTATCTGCATGAAATTGAGAGGAATCTATCTTTAGTAAAACACATTCGCAACTGTGACACTGCCATTTCAAGGTTTTCATCAAAGGGAAACACTGCTCTGGGGAAAATTGCTGTATCTCGAGTGTCTCTTCCACCTTCAACGCTCAAAGCAAGGCCAGTGTGGAATTTTGGGTCACAAAGCACAAGTTCCCCCCGATGATGATTTGCTTCCCAGCACACAGCTTCATTAATTGCTTTAGTTTTGTGTTGGATTGATACTTTTCACAATGGGGATAAAGAGGAAAACGACAATTTATTTACACCTCGCTGAAAGAAAAGAGGAGCTCAGATTTAAGGTATGAAAGGTCTGAACTTGGGAAAAGTCACAGTTCCAGTGCCTGCCCACCCTCTGGGGGAGGAACCTTTTCCTGATACCCACCTAAACCTCCCCTGACACAGCTCCAAGCCCTCGTGCAGAGCTTTAAAGTTTCCCATTCAGGTATTTATTCCAGAATTGAATTTCCCATCTCAATGTCTTCAGAGTTCTGGTGTCATAAAAATTAGATTATAAGAAAATCTAAACATTTGATGTAATATGTAACATGAATCACGGCATCATTAAGGTTGGAAAAGAGCTCTAAGGTCATCTAGTCCAACCTTTGACTGACCACCAGAGTCATTCTATGGGACAGATTAAATAAAAGTCAATAAGAGACAGATAAAAGATTGTAAGGATCTTGGATAGCAAACTGATTAAGTTTTCACATAACAAAAATACACCAAATGAAGTAATGTATTTAATTTAATGAAAGTGAGGCTACAACCATTAGGAGATTGGGCTTGTAGGTTTGAGATGATCTTTTCTTCTTAATATGCTTCTGGTTGTCATGAGAGAGGCTTTACCCACCATCCCTCACTCAGCTGAGCACGTAAATACTCTTTTGTTACCCCTGAAATTAAAAAATTGTAACTTTGGATCTGTATTTTACCAAAGCAGCTGATTTCACATTCAGGATTTTTTTTTAACCTTCAAAGTTATGCACTTTCTGGTTTCTGAGGATTTAAATATAATGAGTTTTAGAATCTGTTATTAAACACACAACAAATTATTCACAGGATAATGGATGGAAAGTGATGAATTACTGGAACATAAATCTGTAACATTCACTCGTGGTGGGAAATAGCAGAGGAATGGCAAGGCTGATTTATTACTTGCTGGTGTATCTATTCCTGTTTGTGAGTGTTAAAATTGCAGTACATAGAAAACTTTAATTAAAGTTATTAAAATGAGAAAACTATTTTCTGTTTCCTATTCCATAGCTGTAAAAGTTTTTCATTTGCTCATAAATTTAGGAGTAAGTGTAACATTCATCAAAGTGTAGAGAACAATGTTAGACATAGAGCTTATTGTAAATCTCATATTTCATCAACAGAAACGATAATATGTGTCAGAGGGTGCAAGAACTGTGAGCTTTAGAAAGCCTGGCATAGAAAGAAATCATATTTCATAGCTATCTGAAATCCTCATGCAGGCAAAACACATTAAATCCATTTGAATGTTAAAATAATATGTATTATATTGGCATGATGATTTTATTTCCTGTTTGAGCCAGGCTCTTCCATACATTGGAGAACTCACGATAAATTTCAGAAGCTCTTTCTCTACTGTGTTCTAAATCCTCTCAAAAAGCAAGAAAAAAACAGCAGTGTTTACTGGGAGGGAACAAGATATCCTTTATTTGATGCTCCAACATGGTCCAGATGTAGAGGAGGAAAGACACTTGCAAAAAATCTTTCCAAATCTACCACAATCACTTTTCTATCAGACTATTCAAAGAGATCGTTGGGGGAAAAAAATGAGTTTAGAAATCAATTTCTCCTTCCTTGATGGGTTTTTATTCACTGATACTTTATTTTATTGATTTCTGACCTTCAAGTAATTTGAATGCATTTTGCAATGGACCAATATGGACTCTCTTTCCAAACAGAAATTTGTTTTGCCCAGGGAAGGGAAATATAATAGGTAGTTAAATCAGTTTTCAAAGCCTGAAGTAAAAGCCTGGCCAGTTAAGGTTTAGCTTCTCAGACAGTGCCCAGCTCTGGTTGGTTATCCAGAGTTAAACTCCAGCCCAGACTTAGGGAATATTTTGCCACTGCAAGAATCTTCAGCTCTGCTTAAGAGCTGGAGCTTTTGTTCTCAGAGAGGGGATTTTTCTGCTGAGCCAAGGACATAAAGCAGAGTTTAAATTCGGAGCATTCTTAGGGCTGCCTGTACTCCTGGAAAGATTTATTAGCTTCTAGTACCAGCAGATATTTAGCCAGACTGCACTGGCAGAGTTCCATGGGGAAATGCAAGCGATGGACAGCCTGCAGAGGAGGAAAATCGTGAAGAGGTTGTCAAATCCAGGCAAGATCAGTGAGCTGGACAGAGGAAACAAGATCCTAACTAACGAGTGATCAAAGGGCTGCAGTAGGTCACACCTAAAGCAAGGCACTTGAGCAGTTTCCTGTATTTCCCAGGAATGTGTGTCCCCATGGTATCTGCTCCTTTACAGCTCATGAGAGATCAGGGTGGTTTCCTTAAAAATGGCATTTTAACAGAGCAGAAGAGGAGCATTTGAATCCATCTGATAACTTCCCTTGAATCAATATACTCTTTTTTTTTTTTCCCCTTCTTGTTTCCTTTTAGACCTTTCCAACAGTCTAACCTTCTAAAAGGTCTTTTGCTCTAAACCAAAGGCTCTCCTTGTGCTCAGGGAAGAAAAATTCTTCAGAGTGGGGTAAGGAGGAATAGCTCACATAGGCAGCCAAGAAGAGAAGGGGGAGAAAATCATGTGGGTTGACAACAGTAGAATAAATATGGGGAAAGCATCTTGATTGATCCTCAGCATTTCTCATCTGTGGAAGTGAGGGTTTTGTGCTGCCAGCACAGCTGTGACAGCTGCCAAAAAACTTCACACGTGTTGAGAAGGAACATTGACCTGTGTAGAGAAAACATATGGATACTTACTTGTGTATATAAAAAGATGTATATTTAAGTAATGAGACAGGAAGTCATCCCTGTTTCTTCGATGGCTGCAATGAAGCACAAAGGTCATATAAAGGCCCTCTGGGGATTAAAATACTGAGCTCCCATAGGCCATGTGTTGAATTTAGTGCTTTATTAACATGATGCTTTTTCTTCAGTTCAGTAAGGATATTTAGAGCCTTTAAACCAGAGACAGGAGCACAGGCTGGACAGGGAATTCCAAGAACCTTTCCAAGTGTGATGCATATCCCTGTTTTGAGTGGTGCCCTGTGCCTTGCATGCAGCCACCTGATTTAAATATGCTCATTTGAAGACTCTGCAAACAGCCAATTTAAATTTACAGAACGCTCTGTAGTTTTGCAGGTCGTAAAAGCAGTTTTATTTAAGGACAGTTTTGCATCATTGCTTGCTAGGAATAATTCTTACCTGAATATTTGGGCACTTCTACATCGTTAGATGCTTGAGGAAAATGGTTAGTTTAGAGCAGTAGGATAACAGAAATGGAAGTGAACTTGTGTCTGTAGGAATGCTGACCAAGCTTTAGCTGAGTGAGAATACCTAAATGAAATTCAGACAGTACAAGTTGTGCACAAATGGCTCATTATCAATACAGAGATTAAGAATTGTTCTTTTTCTTTCCACAATAAGAATTCAAGAAATCTGAGCTAAAATACCAACAAAATCAGCAATTCAAACCTTTAGGTAAGTTAGGTTTGCATGAGTTCACTCAAATCTGCAGTTAAAGATGAAAGAGAGAAATCATTCTTTTTTGGTGTTATTTCTGTTTCATCAGATTTGCCGTTTTCCAAGGATAACGAGGGATGGACACGTTCTCCTAATAGCTCTGAATTAAACACCTGAAAAGGCAAGCAGAAAATGAGTCATGATGCTTTGTCGGATAACTGGATTTTAAATGGTGAATTCACACAGTCATAAAATAATCTGGGATACAATATTCATACACAACCCTAAGTTTTTGTTTTGTTACCTCAAAAACAAAATAATTGACACATCCAAATTTCCAAACCACTAATGACACCCTCAAGAACAACATGGAAAAGCTGTAATTTTCACAGAAATCTTCCTAAAATGAAGAATTATTTTCATTTCAGCATTGCTTTTACATTAATATTGGCCAATTAAAAAAATGGCAAAGCAAACCAATTTTAGACAAGCCACATTTTGGTTTAGCTTTCTGTTAGAGATTGTGATAAGGGATGTCATAATTCAGAAGTAAATCATGAGCTTGCAGAGGGTGCGATGACTTAGAAGTGTTCTGTGCTACAGCATTAACATGTAAATAAAAATATTTGTGAATATGTGGCAGTAGATTGGCCGACTTGGTGAGGTGGACTTTAAACTGAAGGTTTATTGGGAGCACAGTACAGCAGCTCACACGTCAGTTCCTGTGACACGAGGTTCCTGGAATCCCTGGAGCACTGCTTCCTCCTACATATTTTATACATGCCAGCCAGAATGAGCTGCTGCTGGAATTGCTACTCCCAAACCAGGGAAATCTGCTTTTCAGTCAGGGATGGCCTTGGCTGCAGTGATCACAACTTTGTGGAGCTGGGGATCCTGGAGGTTTGCACTAAGACAGAGGATTTAGATTTTACCAGAACAAAGTTCAGCTTGCTCAGAGCTCAGCTGGGAGGGATTCTGTGGGAAGATAGCCCGGAGGATAAAGGAACTGGTGCATGCTGAGGTTATTCTGGAATGTTCTCCTGGAAGCACAAAAACATTCATGCCTTTTAAAGGGAAGGGAAGCAGGCAGAAGAAGAGAATGCCCTTGGCTTGCTGTGAGCCTATGCTCAAATCTAAAAGAATAAGTACCAGAGATGGAAAAGCTATCATGTACCCACCGAGAACTCCAAGGACATTGCCAGGATGTGCAGACCTGCAGTTAGAAAAGCAAAAATCTCAGCTCAAACTGACATTGGCCAGAGATGTCAAAAAACTACAAGAAAACCTTCATCAGGCATTGAAACAACAAGCAGAAACAGAAGAAAAAGAAGAGCCCGCTGTTTACCAGGAGAGGTGTCACCAACAAAGCTGAGAAGATGGAAGTTCTCAGCACATCCTTCACCTGCCTCCACCAGCACTGCTGGACCCCAGCCCTGGGGAGCACCAGTCCAGGTTCGTGCAAACAGACCCACCACCAGTGAAAGAAGAGCTGCATGTGAGCTGTGAGAGGAGCCTGACCCTTATAAACCCTGAGGAGGTTCAAAGAGTTGGCTGATGTAATTGAGAGGCTGCACCCCATAATCTTTGAGGAGCTGTGGAGGCCAGGGGATGTTCCAGAAGACTGGAAGAAGGTTAATGTCACCCCTATCTGCAGGAAGGGCTTAAGGGAGGATTGAGGAAATTACGTGTCCATCAGTCTTCGTTCCTGGAAAAGGTAAGGAAAACCCTGACAGGTCAAGACAAGCCAGTTTGCTCAAGGAAAAACCAAATGTTGTGCATTCAAGCAACAAAGCAACAAGATTTTGTTCTCTACTTCCTGACGTGTGCCCTGTTAGCCCGGCCAAAAACTAGGGCAGCGCCAAGAGGGAGGTCTCCTCTAGGGAGTCCCCAAAGGGCCTCAGCTGTTGGACCACGTGCAACGTGAGGGCTGCTGAAGAATGCGCGAGGCAGGTGAAAGAATACAAAGAGTTCCTTTGAGACCCGGTAAACCAGGCAATAGCTTTATTGCTCTGATGGGAAGGATCACAAAGGACGTGGAGAAGAGAAAAACATGGGTTTTTAAAGGTTAGGAAATCAGGGGAGGAGCACGGGCATAACCAATAATGTGGGAGTATGGGTGGAGTCTCCAGGAGAGGGACATGGATAACAGCCAATGAGTGTCCTATGGGAGGGAATACACTAACTGGGGCCAATAGGTTTCATAGTATCAGGGAATTCTCTGGAATATGGGGTGGAGTTTGGGAGATTGACAGGAGAGAGAGAGGGGAAAGGGAACAGCAAACTGGGGAGGAGCAACTTGTCAATCTTAAGGAAAATACCAAACAACAAGGAGGGGGGAACCCGGAGCCAACCAACAGAACAAGCAACACAACAAGAACCCACTGCAACAACTTCCCATCAGCAGCACACACCCATAATTCTCTTTTCTCTGTACCTTCCCAGAAATTTCTGCTAAGAGTTAGATTCTGATACCCACGTTCACCACAAATAATTATGTATTTCACAGGTGTCTCTCCCACCTACAGATACATATGTTATTTAAATCAAAACTCTACTGAGACAAGAAGTGTAAGTGTTATATGTTTGATGCCAGGGGAAAAAAAGCATCAGGAAGTGTCTACCAGCTTTCTACAGAAACTTAAGCCGGTGATATCGACACTGCTTTTATCCCAAATCCAAACACAAACCCATGCCAGCTATAATGAAGACAATTAACTCCATCTCAGCCAAACAATGGTGAAAGAGCTATGGAAAACTTGTCCTTTCTCTTTGAAACAACCAGTCGCATGCCTGATGAAGCCCATCTAATTCAAAATATATATAGTACAGAGCAGCACCTATTTCTGCATTAAACAGACATATATTGAGTGGGCTCATGGTTACATGAGGCTTCAGGAGAAGTGAGGAAGATCAATACATGGATTGGTGTGGGAAAACTATCCTGGTTTGGATTAAAAGCGAGATGAAGTTATTGACAACATATAAAAAGTAAATAGGGTATAGAGTGGACACCATTTGTTTTCCAAGGGTAAGCTTACTGGAATCTATATGGATTCCAGACTTGCTCAAATTTGGAGCTGTTTTCTCTCTGGAAAGGAAACATTTGCTTTTAGGTTCTTTCCTCAGCCTTTTAGGATTGGCTTTAAGGGTAATAGAGCAGTGTCCTCTCACAGGGCTTAACTCAGCCCCTGCTGGCAGGGCTGTGGTGTGGTGTGGTGGCTCCTTGGGCTGCTCAGCTGTGGTTGTGGTTTTTCACTGCTTGAACTGCTGGGCTCAACTGGTGAAGTATCTTTAGTTTTGCTAGCCATTGCCATCCCCTTGGTAGGGAAAGAAACAGTGCTGGAATACTCTGCTGAATTATCTGGAGTCTGCTTGTTCTCAGAAGCGATTCATACCAAGGTTTTTATAATCTCGTCACAAATTTTACTTGTTGGAGAAAAGCAGCTGAGAGAGGCTCTTCAGCAAGACCATGCTAATAAATGCCTCCTAGATAGTTTTGTCCTGTTCTCCAAATTTGCTTTCAGCCATTCACCTGACTCCAGCAGAACTAGACTTCAAATGAAGACTGGGATCATGAACACTTGATTATGTTACACTTTTTGGCACAACCCAGTCCGTTCTCTTGCCTTGGGGGCTGGCGGGTGCTGCTGGTATGTCTGAAATACCCCATTGTGGATGTTAGAAAAAGCCTGAGTAAAGAACTCAGGCGTGTTTAGAGCAAGAGAGAAAGTTTTCTCACGGTTTTGCCAGCAGTGTTTATAAAACGGTTTCAAAAACTATGAGAACATGTTCTTGCAGCTGGTGTGATAAAACTATTATTAGTTAACCAATAGTTATATAGTGTGTTCTTCTTTCTAACCAATAGTACAATACCTGTACACAGGGGTTATAAAAGATGTGTGATTTTCAAATAAAGTTAGTTGGAGCCTGATCTGCGTTCTGGGAGTTTTGTCTTGTTTCCCCTGCTTGCTGGCAGGGAACAACCACACCCCATCATGCTTTGGAAAATCACTGGCAATGGGTGCCTGATCAAAGACTGACCCATCTGTAACTTAGGAAACATGTAAAACTGGACACACCTTGAAAGCTGATGCTGCTGTCTCAAGGCTGGGTACATCAATATGTTGGTGCCATTAGGATTGATATTGTTTGTGCCAGAAGGACTTTTCCAGATTGGAAACTGTCCAAATGGTATTGAACTGGAGGCGGCAGATTTCATTCATTCCAAGAAGAAAAAAAATGTAACTGATGGGATGGAAAAGGATTGTTTTCATGAAATAATCCTTTCTTGGCATCTTTGCTAGAGAAAACTTGCCTGAAAGCTCAAGAAACAGATTAACTCAGAGTTAAAGGCTCTCCTCAGGTTTTGATTGTGCTTATTATTGAATGACTTTTCAGTAGGTTTTGTGACTCTGCTCAGAAACAGAGTCATCTGCTGACAATGCAGAGAAGATTTACACTGCTGCAAGCTCAGGACCCAATTATTGTAATAATTTTCTGCTCGATTACTGGTGAGACTGGTGCGCTGAGTCAGAGTTAGTTCCTAAGACAGATAGGATTACATGAATTTTTACAGGTAATTCTGCCGAGATCGTGTACTTCGGGGTTGGCATCTATCAGTTTAAACTGCTGGTTTTGATAGTGAGAATTATGGAAGGTTTTGTTCAGGACCTTTTCCATGTCTTTACCTCGTGCTCCTGTATCAACAGCTGAACATCCAGACACAAAGTCTGTGATTTGGACTTTGGAAATAGATGTTCCTTGAAATCGAAAAAATTAATCTTGCTCTGCTTCTAAAAGTACCCCTCATGATTTCCCAGCTTACCACCTCATTAATTTTATAGTCTCTTTGGTTTTTTTCTGATTTCTTTACAGTTTTGATGACTTCAGAGAGTGATATTTAACAAATAATTCTGTATTTGGTTTTGTTATGCAGCATCTCAAGTAGAAGTACCTTACTAAGAGGGAGAAATATTAGTATAGTATTATTATACTATATATATACAGTATATATATA
>WEKY01065906.1:0-22945 GCA_013390045.1 Picathartes gymnocephalus
AGCTCAAGAGAGAATGGAAATGTTATTGGGAAAAGTAAGAAAAATCACAAGATTTCAGCTTGACAAGAATCCTGTAATTCATATTTATATTAATATAAAATCGCAACATTTTTGTTAAAAAAAAATTAAAAAAATAACCAAAACTCTGCTGACTTCTAAGCAGGCTCAGATTATGGAATTTATTTTCTTCTACATGGGGGTAGAAGCAAGTATTGCTTTTCATGTATCCACCTTAGAATAACAAAACTCTAAAGTGACCTAAGGAGTAGGCTACAAAGAAAGGCCAAAAGAAAAAGTTTTGTCTTTGAGGAAAAATTCCACATGCCTGAAAAAGAGGCAATAAATGCCCCAGACAGGCCCCATACCTGTGCTCCACACAGATTATCTGTGTGTTTTAGAGATGTAGCTGCATCTCACTCTGGTCCTATTCTATAGCCAAAAAACGTAGTGTACACCTATTACTTATTTTCTTTACTTCACAAAATCCCATGTATTAGAACTCCATAATGCCAGGAATTGAAGCAGGTAAAAAAATAGCTCTATGATTCCCAGGTGATATACTGGTCACTGCAGTGGGTGGCAGTCTAATGTAAGAAAACATATTTTGCACCTCTGCTGAATGAAACCTTAGACATCCATGTTTAAAGAGCATAACAAGTATGATCTGATCATACCAAGTAAATTCCTTGTATGCACTTACATCAGTAGAAAGAAAATTGAAACAGCAGGATGTGCTAGAGAAGACTCAAGTTTAATTACAATGAATGTAATACATGGGAATCCTAAATTACTACATTATTACTAACTTTAACACAACCTATCTGAGTACATAGCCTTCACACTGATGACTTTAAAGCCTTCAAGGAAACAATAAACCATTTCCAGAAAATTGTGATTAGAAAGTAACTTAGCAAAAAATTGTGGAAATGGGCTACTTTATTTGAACATGAAATTATACAGATTTAAGGACTTGAATTATGTCCTAAAACAATCCTCTCAAATGACTTTAGAGGTAGGTTCTGTGAAGAGCATCTCCTCAGTTCCTGTAGGTTTTAGAGCTGCTACTTAACAAGGTACCATAACACCATACAGCAGCAAAGGCAATACGAGCAGTTGCAACAATTCAAGGCTGCAAGAAGGAAAGGAGAATGGGGAGGCAGCTGTACTAGTGGTGGAAAAATTCTTGTAAAAGCTTGTGAAGGCAAGAGAGGTAGGTATCAATTAGCCTTTGTGAGAAATGTAGAGTTCTGTTACAGATCTAATGAAAGCACCAACTGCTTAAAAGAGAGAACAGGCCAACAAAACCAATTGCCAATGCAGTACCAGGATGGAATTGATGTTGCTCTTATGAAGTTACATTCCTTCCATCTAGCAATGTAGGCTTTTATCAGCACTAACGTCTGAACATTTGAAGAATATGATCTCTTCTGATACCCATCTGGAATATGAGATGAAGGAAAGCTGGCTTTGGATGCAAGATGATCACCTTATCTTAGGATATCCAGTAGCAGTCTTGGTCTTAGAAGGTAAATCAAGAACGTTAAGCCCTGCTACTGAAATGGTTTTGTTCAGGTAGAATCTATACTGATAACACTGGCAATATCTTGTCTGGTGTTCCACAGCATCCTGGAATTGGAGGAACTGCTATCAGCATGTAATAGAGCCAAGGGCCGGTGAATAAAGAAAGCTCCTGCTGACACTTCTGGGTCTTGAAGGAAATTCAAGGCAGTAAAAACATAGGAAACAAAGACACACTGAAACCTAGAGTGAAATGGAGCACAGTTAGGTACTTTTTCCTTGAATCTTATCAGCTGCCTCGCCTCTAAATACTGCCTTTGCCCTTTGGACCACAGGTTGAAGGCAAAAAGAGAGTTGAAGATCACAAGGAACATCCTTTATAACTGTTACAGCATCTCTCCCTACATAAGCCATGCATATTGCACAACATCTGCAGGACCCCAAAGGATGAAAAGGCAGAAACTCGTACTACCTCTGACAATTCATGAACGAAATTATTACAAGAGTTTGTGTGGAAACAGCTACACTGGACCTGTTTTACAGCAGGGTAAACTTTCTGAAAGGACTTCCTAAAACTAAACTTACAGACAAGGTAAAAATGAATGTTTTCTAACTAATTGCTTTTAATTCCCCGAAAATTTAGAATGTAAAGATTTACTATATTTCCAACTTAAACTTTTATTTTTGCAAATATTTACTAGTTTCATTCTTGTAAATTCCATATCAGGCAGTCTGTGGATGTTGGAGTAACTAAAACATGCCACCACCCAGAAATAAAGCTTGAGTGCTTCACCTGAGGTTGCTCTGTATAAAACTCCATTTTTTTCTCTCTGCACTAACATAACTTATTTTATTTATTAGTTAAAAGGTCAGCAAACATACAAGACACTCTGTCCAGTGACACTGAACAACACAAACATACTAGAACTGATTCGTAAGGGGTGTCATTTACCAATGTTCAGTGAACCAGAAACATCATTTGTTAAGTGATGGATATTGACAACTCCACAAATGGCCATGAAGATGTCGTTTCATAAGAGCCCACATGCACATGCATTACTCACTCTGGAACAGCCCTTTGCCTCTTCCCCTCAGCGAGCTGTAAATCATGTCATTAAACAAGTGCTTCCAAAGCACAGTGATCTGTCATGATCCAGTGAAGATACCAGTTATAATGTGGGCACTTAATCTGTCAGAGCCTGTGGTGATGCATTTGAGAGTGAGGATCCCCATGTTTAGCAGCCCGCCCATAACTATTCAGTGACAGAAGTTAAATGGCAATATGAATTAATTCTTTCATCATGTGGATATATGGGACCATTACAGGCATTATTCTGAAGAAAACACAGGGTTGTTCTCAAAATTACTTTCCTCCTTCACCATGAAGCCTATTTAATTTTTCTTTTAAAATTATAAGTTCATCATTTCATGTGTTCAGATTAGACTAATTGTTTTATCACTGCAAGCAATACAGATTCTTTAAAAATAGTAATATCTGGATTTATCTTTGTAACATTATATGCAGGTTTACAACTGACAAATCAGATGTTTTTCATGCATAAGTTTGGTGGTATGAGGGCACTAGACAATTCATTTGAAATAAAGAAAACTCTGCCAGTAGTAATCTTCCTGAGACTTTTTAAACCATGTCATACTCCTGCCTCTCAAGTCCTGATGAAGAGGGGAAGGCAACTTGTCAAAGCATCAGTTCAGATAAAGCTCCCATTTAGATTGGACCACTCAGGGGATGAATTGGAGAAGCATCATTAAATGCTTCTTGATTTTCATCTCCTGATACCCCATTAAGTTTTGTGAAGCCCACTCAGTTAAAAACAAAAAAATTAAATGCCAGAATAAACATAAAATACATCTGCTCTATATAACAATCAGATTGTGTCATGAAAATGGAAAAATGGTGTTAGGTTACACTGTATCCACTGATACTATCTTTACTACTGTTATACTTTTAATCTGTTCTCTAAAGAAGAGACTTCCTGCTCTGAAACATGTAGAGCTGTTTTTTATCATGAACCCTGTTGAAAGATAAAATAATTAACAGCATTTGGATTTATAAGCATTAATATACACACTGAAATGTGAAGCAGAAAAACCATTTCTGTTCAAATTGTATTTGGTATAATGCAAAAAAGAATGTGTACCAAGTATAAGAGGAAATCGGAATTCGGGAAGATGTAAGTACTAAATTATATTAAAGTAATTTATTTTCAGAATCCTAGATCTTTAAATTCTTGTGTTCTGTGCAATGAAATTGTAAATCACAGAATCACAGAATAGTTAGGGCTGGAAGGGACATCTGGAGATTGTTTATCCAAACCCCAAATACTATACAGTTGCTACAGACTATGGGATCCTGCTAGGATTAATCAATACAGAGTATTCCTTTCAAGTAATACTAAAAAAAACATACTAAGAATTATTATAAAATTATTTTGAATTATTAGGATTACTATAAAACCAAAACACAAATAAGCCTTACAGACAGATCTTTTATGCCATAGTCACTAAAACTGTGATTACTGGAGAATCTGTTTTGGAATACAGAAAAAGTAAGCCTCATTTTAAAATATTATCTTCTTTAATTTGGATGAGCACTAAATTAATTCTGTAGAGACACTAAAAAATTTTTTTCCAGACCTCCTTCAGGTGAAATATAAATGTATATTGTTATGTTTGGAGCTAGAAGATCTCATCAAATTAATCTGGGCAAGGATATAATCATTGCAAATTTAGGACTATATTTCATTATGAATTTCATGTAAATTCTTGTTAAAGCTATTTGAATTATTTTTTAGCTTCCCTCTTCATTTTAAAGGATAATTGTTTCCACTCATTTGAATGTTTCACTATTTCAAAACTCTATTTTCTAAGAAGGAATTCCCACAGAATTAAATATGGGATTGAAATTGCTTGTGGCCAGGGCTGAATTTGGCAAATTTTTTTACTGAAGGAAAAAATAATCCCTGAAATAAAATATCTTTATTTTTGCTGTTTTTAAGATTAAATATTTTATTTGCAAAATAAAGACTGTAAACATTTAATTCATTTGAATTAAATCTGAGCATACATAAGAAACCAGAAGACAGCAAAGAAAAAAGTTCAATTAGTCATTTGAATGAAAATTAAAATCTGGAGTTTCTATACAGATTAAAAATTCTAACTACTTTTAAGGAGACCACAAGAAAACTTATTTTAAACTTCTTAATTAAGCTATGAAACTAAAATTTAACCACTTGTGTTACTCATTACTAATTTAAACAATTTTTTAATTCCCTACTGATTATGAAATTCAGTGCAGATTCTTTTCCAAGTCATATTTTCAGTCTCATTATGTTCGATCAGAGTCAATCAAATTGAGAGAAGACAAAAGAGCAAAATTTATTTTTCAGAAATTCCAGTCTATGTTAGGGATTTTCCAGATTTTAAACCCAGCCCACTCTCCCATGCAAAGACCAACAAAATTGTTCGGAATAGTTGTTAGTGGGTTTTTTCAGGAGTGCTACAAATACTTCAAGCACATAGTACACGGCTTTTACAATAACTCATCCATCTAACTGAACCGGAGCAGTTTGAGACCTATCAGCACATGTTTAACCCTTGCCTGCCAAAGGGAGACGTGTGACAAACACAGCGGGTGTGCGGTGCCATCGGCTGGCGCACAGACTCACACGGCTCCTCCAGCCTCAGTGAAAGGGAAACAGCCACTCTAAGCAAGTCACTTTCACGTATTTCCTCTGTGAAGCATGGAAAAAGCAAGTGCCTCTGGAGGTGCAGGTAGGCAATTACAAAAGACCAGCAGAAGGACCTCCTCTCTCTACTGACCACAACAGGTGCCTCAGTGACAAACTTTAGGTGCTGCCTTTTGATGGCTAATGGCTGGTAAGGTGAACCTAACCCTGAGCGTCTGAATCCAATCCAGTGCAGTTTGGAAAGGTAACTGCAGAAGTTAAAACACAACTTCAAAGCAGTTGGCATTCTTCTGAACCTTTTATAATGTTTCTGCTTTTTTCATTCTACCCATTCATAAATTAATAGTCATAATATATTTTAAAACATTTTAATAAATATTTCCAAGGCTGCATGGTTTTTATTATATAGAATCAAAGACATTTCACCATTAGAAAAATTCAGCTCTATCATAATTGCCGTGGCCATAGATTTCCTTTCAACAAACAGGACTTTCCCTTGTGTGAATCATTGGTATAGTGTATTTGAAATCTGCAACAAGCATCCACACATGCTCTTGATTTAGATAAAAGAAACTCACTGGCACAGTGTGGGTGACTGCTAAGCAATATGTACCTCACGTGATGTCCTTTAATAAAAAGAGCACTCCATGGTACATAGACACAGAGCAGGTAAAAAATTAGAGACAGACTTAGGCTGAAACACTAGATTATAATCAGAGTTCACACAGCTCCAGACATCAAACCCCTACTTCCGAGAACCCGCAGTCTTCTCCACTTCTCCATATATTTGTCCTGACAATCCATACTGAGTTATCAGAGAATCTAAGCAGTGACTGCAAGAACTTACGATGACAATACAGCTGTAGGATTTGATATATATTCTCATGCATCTCAGTGAACAGCACATCTGACCAAATCTCTTTCCTGTAATTTATCCAATTCTCATTCTCTAATTTCTAGACAAACTATTTTTGCTTTATTTTGTATGACCCACAGCCAGGCAGTATCAGAAGACTTGCACAAGAGGTTGGTCTATGAGTCAGTAAAACACGAATTCAGGTGCAATCAAAGGAATCATAAATATTTAGTCAGAATGGACTAACCTTTGGAATTTTTACCTCAGATATGTCATGTCTACAGAAAAATTTGTCTTGAATTCTGACAAGCAAATGTGGTGCCCATGCCTGAGAGATGAGAACCACATTGAAACCTGAGCCTGACTGGGCTAGGGATGTGATGGTCACAAGGTGGGGTATATAATTCACCTTCTACCTGTATTAGCTTTAGCATGACATGAGATTAAAATCTGAACGTTAAGGAGTGTTTGTTTCAAAGAAAATGGTAAGAATTCACATTGTCACGTACGAGTAAAGGACACCCCTGAGTTTCTCCAGTTCATTCCAACCAAAATAACTATTCAGAGGGAATGTAGAAAAAGCATTCATCAGCCATCACTGCTGTGCCTGGGGCAGCTCGTAAGTGAAGACCTCATGAAATCAAAGCGTTCATATATAACGTTTTTGCATATGATATACTTATCTAATTAACAAGGAGAGAAAGTTCTTGTTTGTTATTGAAACCAGTTCTGTAACATAAAAGTGAAATTACAAAGAATATTGTTGTTAGGGCGTTTGTTCTGTGTGAAAGCAATTTTCAAAGTCAAATTTTAGAGAAAAATCTACCCTTCATTTCCTCCAGATGCAACCATTTGCTCTTCAGGCTGCTATTGTCAGTTTTTCCTGCCTCTTCCTTTCAGCTACCCCATTGGGATCTCTTAACTCCTTCAAATATGTCCCTGAGAGTATTTCATCCCATGTATTAGGTTGTCCTCATACTTTCTCAAAAATATTTTATATACTCTATGATTTTCAGTCACCAGATAGTTGTCTTTCCCTTATCATAGATCTGTGTTGTCCATTCTTAATCACCCATTCATAGTACTTACTTGAAGTTCACCTTGGTGGTGGTTCACACGTACATCTCCTGTGTTTTGGCTAACACAAAGATTCTGTAAGCTTTGCAGATGAGCATCTCCTTTACTCACACTTTTGTTATTTATGCCTCTTGTCTTTGTCCAATAGGTTCATCTTATTTGACTCTCTTTTACTCTGGGTATTTTGTGATTTTGCTCTGTCCTTCTGAAGGTACTGGCTCTTATTGTGAAACTAATATTTTTTTTCCCTCTCTGACATTTTGTATTTTATAGCACTTTTTAATATATTTTTCCTTCACTTTTCTACTACAGACTTTTTTCTTTTAGGACACCATTTTCTCATTTGTTCTTCAATTTAGTCTTATTACAGTTCTTTTAATTTAGCCTTCCTTCTTTATCAATTAACTCATAACTAAAAATAAAAATAATTAAAAAAAAAAAATCAGGAATTCCTAACTATACAATTTCTAATCTTAATCCAGCATGTCAACTGACTGTGGGTTAATGACACAAAGAGCAGTATCATCTTATTAAACTCTGAGCTCACATAGCTCCATTTACCACATGGGGCTCATCCAGCATTGGCTGCCCAACTGAGTTTTCTTTAAGAACCTTTTCACTCAAGAATTATGAAACAGCATATGTGAGTACAGAGGATTATATTCCCACATGAAGCAAGGACTGCAAAAATATTTAGGAACTAATCATCTCATGCACACCTGCGGATAGAAATTTCTCTCCCAGATGCATTTGCTAAGTTATTGGAATGCTTCTTTCAGAGTAAGCACATAAACAGATTTCAACTACACTCATTCTTTTGAAAAGTAGGTTTTTTTCCTATGTGGTACAACATCTCATTTACAGATTTTTTTGACATACAAAGGACCATTACAAACAACCATTCTTTGTAAAAGTGGCCCACCTGTGGAGTTTGTTTTGTATTTATAGTACTTATGATTTTAGTCTAACTGTTGAGATAGTACATGTAATTTTTCTACTCAAAATTACAGATTCCATTATTTTGAGGAGAATAAAAGGTAAAGCCATATTTGTGCTCTCATTCTTTTCCTTTCAGCAATAGTTTGCATGCTAGCAAGCCCAGTGAACTCTCTGTGCCTCTTGTGAAGACACAATCTGTTAAGTACTCATCACTCCCTCAGTCAACCAGCACCCAAATTACTTGTTCTGTGTAATTTCCTCCTATCTTATAAGCACTGATATATTCTACATCTTTTTAAACTTAGGAGTAATTGCCTAGGGAAAAGACGGATTTCTGGCGCGGTTTCAGCTACTTGCAAATGAAACCTTAAGAGGTCCCTCTACCACTAGTGATAATATAAACAGTGTGACCTTGGAAACATTTTTATCAAGAGAATCCTGATGGTTAGTTCATGAATCCTTAAGATCCAAGTTCTTCTGATAAGCTTTTTCAACATTTATTGCTATTTTAGTTCTCTGTTACAAGTGGGACATCCTAGTTTGTTATTCTGTCTTTTTATCTCTCACATGAATAAATTACAGAGTTCTGCTTCTTATCACAGAAAACATTCCACTGATCATCTGGGGAACACAAAATATTCTTTTCTGTCTATAAATTATTCTTATAGAAACTCTCATTACTAGCAAGACGGTTTTGTTTTGAGTTTTGTGTGTGTCCTTTTTGACAGCATTTGTCTAAAATAATCACATGTGGTCTATCAAATTTTAGTTTTGTCATTAGAGCTGTCTTTCATAAAACAGTCCTTCATAAAACATAATTTTAAACACAAATACACACACACAATAAACCCTTTTCAGTGTCTTGGCCAATGAGTGTGAATGACAAATATACCTGTTCTCATATGGTGTTTTCTTACTGTTCATTGGCAGAAAAAGTGATTTCATGGTATAAGGTTGGAAAATGACACCTTGTAATGATGAAATTTGCATAAATAAATGCTGATTGCACAAAACGGATAATGTGCAGTGAGTATCATCACAATAAGTTGTCTCCTACTGACACAGAGTCTATGTTAGAAGTGTACAATTATGCAAATCACACTAATGCCAGTTTCTCATTACTGTCATGGTGGAGGCAAACACATATCCTCCATAGACAGCTTGATGCTGGGACACAAGCCAAAATGTTTGGTTTTGCTGACACAGCAACTGAGTCAACAAAAATAGGATATAATAGTAATACATCAGAGGAATCCATATCAGGACAGACCTGAAACTTAATGGACTGTGAATCTTTTGTCTGCAGAGAGGCCTTTCACTGGTATTGACCCACAGTACACTTGCTCCCACTTTTGCCGATTTTATAGAAATAGATTACAGAAGCAATTGCTTTTTGGAGCTGAAATGTCTGCAAAACAGTCTATTAGCTTTCCTTATAGCAGATGAGATGACATTTATAAATACTTAAATAATGCCATGTATCCCACGTTTAAAAGCTTCCCAGAATAATTCACAGGCTGCTTGTGGTTGCTTGATCTAATGTTTATGTGAAGTTTTGTTATGACACCACTGAGATTTTCAAACAATGCCACTTTTCTTGTGCCATCTTAAAAATATTCAGACAAAGATATTCTGTTTTTCTTAAAAAAAAAAAAACGCAGCAGCATTTACCATTACTGTGAGAGACTGAATATAAAAAGGGGTTGATAGCTCCTTTCTGAGTCTAACCCTTAAGAACAGGTACAGCATTGGTACTGTGAGCCACTGAAGAAGAATGTAGTACTTTATCACTTCAATTTCTCACCCTACTTATTCAAGTAATTACTACTGGTTTGAACGCATTTGCATGTTTGCCTTCCATATACATGCTGGCATGCAATTGAGAAATATCAAGTTAAGACTGCGCTCACAGTTTGAAATTAACACCACCCAATGCACACGCAGTTCCAGTCGAGGAGTTTGTGGCTCAACAAAACTCAGCATTAGGGGACATTTCAGAAATATGACTTTGCTCAAAGACAAATTGGAAGGTACTCCACTTGACTTTAAACAAAGGAAAAAACCTAAAAACAAACAAACAAATAGAAACAAACAGGCAAAGCCTCCACTAAAACCAAACTAAAAACAAACAAACAAGCCAACAAAGAGGCAAAACCCCCACTAAAACCAACAGTCATTTTATAAAACAATCAGATCAGCTAATATCAACTGAAATACATTGTATTCTATGAAAGCACTCTCTGTGAGCACTCCTCCTTGGAAGAATCACAACAAACTACCCAGCATGTACACAAATTTACCTTAACTTTTAGCTGCAGATAATCTCCTGAGACAGAGCAATTAACCATATCTGTAAGTAAGAACTGACAGTTTAAACACTTCTGAAAATCTTCCTAAGACCTTGCATTGCTATTACCATTGCTGTTGCAGTAACAGCATCAGCAATTGAAAAAAAGGTTTAATAGAGACAAAGGAGTCTCTTCCATGTTATTTTAGGATACCTGTATAGGTTCTGCTACAAAAAGGAACAAAACAGGCCCTTCCTTTTATACCTCCTCCTTGCTAATTCATTCCCACTTCCAGTAAAGCACACTGGGAGTGTTGATGAAGCCAGAAGGTTGGCATAGGTCTGCATGGCTCCTTTTGGAGGCAAAGATGCCCTGCTGGATGTCACTTTTTAAGAAAACAGTTAAGGAACAGGTGATTGGGATACTTCCTTGCTGATAAAAGTTTGGTCACTTCTGAGATGCTCCTCAAATCAGAGAAGTTACACATTGACGTTTAAAAATACTGTTGGTTTGCTTTGGGAATATCAAATTGCATTCAACGATGGGTATTTAAGGAAAAATCTGATGAAAGGAGGACATCTTTCAGAAGAAAAATAGAGAATATTTTTAACTGTCTTCATGCATCATGCTTCTTTGAACTCACCCAAAATGAACTCTGTGTTGTATTATCCAACTACGACTAAGGACAGGTTTTCTCTAGAGCAAATTATTTTTAGCAAGATGATTCATCATACATTTATTGCTCTATTACTGATGCCTCATTTTCTGGTTTCAATTCCAGGAAAGCAGAGCTATAAGTGAAAACATATAAACATCCAGCTCCTCAGCCTTTCTTCAGCTATGAGTCCACAGTTTAATGGGTTACATCTCAGACTGAGAGGTAAAACATAAAGGGTAAATTCCAAGTTAAAAATTGGTGACAAACTTGTGCAAAAATGGAAACTTGGTTTGATGATGAACAATATTATATATATTAGCAACTGAATTTTATCATAATAGGTGTGTATCTGTCAATCACTTTTCTAACTGTTGCCAATTTCAAGAAACTGACAAGGAATTTCCAAGAGGTTTTTTTGAATATTTCATGAAGCCAGGTTGCTAAGCAAGTATTCCTGTGAAGGAACCAATATTAAAGGAAACCTTCATATACATCCTAATTTCAGGAAAAGCTTCAAAGTTAATCCTACCTTTTTCTGACCCTAAAGGCAACCAAAGAGCTCCAGGAGAGCAGGATTCATAGGCTGTGCCTGCAGCCCTGGGCAGGTGCGGTCTATGGTGCACCCAGCAATCTGTTCCTGCCAGTACCTGGTCTCACAGACCCAAAAAGCTTTCTCTCCCATCCAGATCAAAAAGTGGCCCGAGGGTATTTCTTTATTCTGTTGGACAGCTTCATAGGAGAGATTTTATTATGGCAATTCCCACCTGTTCTCAAAAGTTTTGACGTTTCCTCACAGAACCCATACTTTTCTTTATTTTTATGCTGTCAGTTTAAATCTGTCAAGTTTTACCTTGGCTTATAATAAAGTTTATAATAGAGCACGCATACTGCAATTTTCTCTTGTTAGGGTATGGACGTGTCATCACTTCCATCTACTACCTCTTTCTCACAGTAACTTCTACTCTCCCCTTTAAAATCTATTTTCCTCAATTCAATGACGTGAAGGGCCAGGAGGATCTAAAAATAAAGATGTTCAGGCAGTAAAGTGGGAGAGAAACTAAAGCTGGAGAGAAACTAAAAGGAAACTTGGGTTTACTTAACAGGAAAGTAGCATTTATGAGGCTTCTGGTGGATGCCATATCCTTTCTATCCCCCCAAAAATGTTTTCTGACATCTCAAGCTTATAATAGACATGTACATCTAGCTGACCTTTATCTTGCTTGTGTCATATTGATCTATCAGTGAATCCATAATAAAAGATAGCAGTCTGAAACAGTAAAAAGTAACAGCCATTGAGATGGATAGCTGCAGCTAAAATGTAGCTTCATCGGGACACTTAGTGCAAAGAACTGTAGGTTTGCGTCAGGCAGGGCATAAGTAACCCCTTCAAAGCTCACTGCTGCAAACACCCGGTACACAGATGACCTGCCTTCAGAATATATGTTTCAGTATTGATTTTCATAGTTTCAGAACAACAGGAAAAGCCAAATGAAAGTTTCTTTGCAGAATACCAAAAGTAATTTATGTTCTTCTTTTGATTCCATCTCTGTATTTTGCTTTATGGTTCACCATACAAGTGCTTATTTTAAAAATTCATTCCTGACTCAGAAAGAAAGCACAGAGTTGAAGATCTTTGGGAGTACAGAGCAAGAAATGAGCCACAAAATGAAATGAAACAAAACGAAAATGCATTAGGATTTAGTGGTAAGTCATTACACAGCAAAGTTTGTATTTTAAACACAGACACACTCGTTGTTCTGGTAGCTTATAATGCTATAAATCTAGCAGAAATATGAAAAGAAAAATAAGTTGTGAAGATACTCTTATTACAACACGACAACATTGGCCTCTTATGGCCTATGTTTCTGGAGTCTACCTAAAATAGTTTTCCTGTGTATAATGAAATCATGATTTTAAGATTCTTCAGGGTTATAATCAAAGGGCTTGTCTAAGTGATACAAATGCAAACACCCTTCTCATTCAGCTCTGTGCTTCCAGGACCATACTTCTAGTTCGAGCACATAGTTTTCCTTGTCTCTTTAAAAAAGGAAATTATAACAGAAGGGGCAGAGCAGTTATTCACTGTGAAATGCCTAGAGGTGTTAAAAGGTCCTGTCTGCCTCTGCCTCTCCACCAGGAAGTCAATGAAGCTTTGTGTTGGACAAAGGTAATCAAGTAAGGGAACTTGGGAATTAAATCTGAGCTGCCTGGTAAACACACTTTTATTCAGGACTATTATTTTAGGCTATCTCAAGAGTCAGGCAAATACAACGTAATTTGTTACAGTTGCTTTACAGTTTCAAACATTCCTTCATTCTCATGACATTTACTTTATTTGTATTTAATTGTACTCGCAGCGCTTTGGAGGGTTTTTTAAAATTTTTTTGATATAAAAGAGAAGACTTTGGATGTCACCAGGATGTCACCAGCTAGAAGAATAGTGTCTAATGTCATGACAGCAATCCAGTCTCCCTTAAATGCTTACAATTACTCCAAGAGCTGAGACTGTATATACAAGCTTGTGTTTCCTCTGCCTACCACCAGACCCCTGATTTGTAGCAATAATGGAGCCAGTTGTATTTTATAGCCAATAGACCTGATGCCATCTATGAGCAGAAAGATGACTTTTCAAAAGACAACAGCTGAGGAAAATTTTGCCTACTAGTTCTCAAAAGACTATTCAGTGTGCTGATTTGTCAGCAGTTTTTGCCATGTGAACCTTATAGAATGAACTAAAAACTCCGGAAGAGTGAACGTGCAATTTCTCTTGAAGCTGCTAAGGGACAGCATTAATGAAAAATTGTGTTTTAAGGTAAAAAGTTGTGGGATTTTCCCTCAGTTTCTGCTTGCAATGACAGAGGATTGTATGTTAAGCTCCTTGTAGTCTTCACAAGCTAATATTTTTACAACTCTTCTTTTTCCAATGGCTTAGTCCGTCTTTAGCACTCAGAAACAGTCAAACCCATTGCTCCCACTCCTGCACACCACTGAGATCTACCAAATACCTTCAGGAGATGTTCATAGAAACTGAAACTCATAACCTTATCACAGATCCAGGTGAGACACTGGTTATGGCCCGCCACACTCTTCTCATACACCTCCTCCTGCTGACAGCCTCTCTTCTCTGCTCCTCAACTCCTACTTCCCTTCTCTCTCTGGCTGTCCAGCTGGCCCACGTATCAAGGAGTTGATGCCATGGACTCACCCCCCCAGCCACAGAGTCCGATGAAATGCCTGAGCTGACCTAACACCTGGTCACTGCTGAAGCTGCCCTGCTGTGCCGGTGCCCTGCTCAGGCCTCACCGCCCCTCCTGCCATCCTTCCTCTCACTGCCTGCAGAGCTCACCGACCATGCAGGGACCCAAAGCAGCTCAACAAGACAGAACAAAACTAATTCACTCAATTATTTAGACAGTTTACTGGCATTAGCTGCCTCAGCTCACTAAGGGATTCGGAGGAGCTGAGGGAAGACGTAAGGCCAGACACCAGCAGAGGAGAGCAGGACCTGTCCATGCCAGCGCTGTTACGCTGCCTCTGCCAACAGTTGTGCTTAATAATACTTCACTGGGGAATTTATTTCCTCTTTTTCAGACTTGATAAAAAGTTTGAAAAAACCTATTAGTTCTCCTTAGAACTTTTATTTCTCTGGAGTACTCCAGAACACTTTTCCTTTTCTAATAGCATGCAATTGTTGGATTTTTGGAGATTCGGCCATTACAACAAATTCAGTATCTGAGAGCAGGACGAGGGAGAGTAAGCCCACGCCAAAAGCCTCTTGGAGTAGTCTTTGGATTTACAGACTCTTAGCTGTGAAAGTATGGGACGTTATTTTACCATCTAGTCAACTCTACACTGATGAGGTCAGTGTCCTCATAGCAACCATTTAAAAAAACAATTCACATATTTGGTGTCAAACTAAATTCATATGCTCAACAAAAGGGAAGAATACAGCTATTAGCAGAAAAACATATTCATAAAATGGCCCCTACCCAATGATCCTTCAGCCTTTACCCACAAGATTTACTGAATACCTTCCAGAGCTAATCCAGGAATTCAATAACTAATGGATACTAAAAATCATGGACTCAATAAAGACATTAGTTTTATGGCCCATTACAGTCCTCTTACTGTACATCCTACTGATCTCTCTCCACGCACTGGTGCTAAATCGCAGTTTCTGTCTCCACTCCACAGGAATTCTCTCCAACTAACACTCATCCATACAAAAACTCCTTTCTCTCAAGTTGTCAAATCAATTAACATAATTAAGTTACACTAAAACAATTTTTTCTGTCATTAGCTGGGAGTTTACTGCTTCTACAGTCATACTTCCAACAGCTACTTTAATTTAGTCAAAAGAAATGGTGTACTGAAAGGAGATTTTTCATATTTTTTCTCTTCCTCCACAATTTCTTCTCTTTCTACTTGCACCACAAAATTCAGTTACTCTGGCTAAAAGCTCCAGAAGATGAAACAATTCACAATAGCCCTGTCTGGCCAGAGAAAGATATAGAAACCAGACAGCTGGTCAGAGCAGTTAGAGAGCACCCTGAGCCAGGGAAGCAAAAGGAAACTCAAAGCAGGCAAAGCAGTGACCACAGCAGCACTGCAGGCCTCCCACTGCACTTGAAATGCTGAGGACATCACAACCCACACCACCCTCCTCTGACGCTTTCCCTGCTGCACTGGCTCAGAAATAAATGACACAAGTGCCCACTGGGAAGGACTGTTTCACAGACTTGGATACTTGAAAAAATGCCTTCTCTCTAAATGACAAAGTTTCATAGGTTTCAATGAAAGTTTACTTTTCATATCTATTCAATTTGAATTTCAAGTTGTTCTATATCCAATTCTCTCTCTACAGTACCTCTCAATCAAAAAATTGTCCTGATTATGACATTAACTCTCCAGTATGTTTGCCACCAAGCTAAGCTGGCCATGGTCCTTGAAGGTAAAACCCAGAATCCTTTTTTTAACAGCTGTATCATGAAAGGATCATGTGTAGGGTAGCACATACTCACATGGTTGAAACATACACAAAAGATTTTAAAAAGGGGGCAGAAGGGGAAAGGGACAGGAGTATAATTTTAAGATAAGAATTTCAGTTGTGCAAGGAAAAACGAAAACGTAAATCAGTTTTTCTAATTAAAAGGTAACTGGCTGAAAGTATCATTTCTGAAGCCATAGCCCTAAAGGTGATGAATTCATGTCCAAAGCATATCAAATCATAATATATTGGCAAAATCTGTGTCTAATCACATAGGCGGGACCACTACCTTAACATTCAGATAAATCTTTCAAAGGTCAAGATGTATTTTGCAAAAAAACTTGCTGGAAAACTTCTAATAAACCCTGAAAGATCAAAGGAAGCATAAATATAATTGCCATTTCTTTTCTTACCAGGTCTAAAAAAAATCTCTCCATTAAAAGAAAATATCTGATTGATATATATACTAGTGTCACTGTGACTGCAGAACAACTAAGGAAATTGTTGTTTTGTTGCCTATCCCCACTTCTATGAATAATTACACAAAAATTTAATTTTTAGCATTTTATTCATGACAGAGGTACCACTGACCTGTGAGTTCAGCATATCAACAGAGATAAGAACAATCTTTTCAAGAATAGGGCCTAAAAGGTTTTTTTTCTTAATTACAGTACACCTACAAAAAAAAGACTACAAAAGTAGAAAGATATGCACAAAAGCAAGCTCTTGGAAATCCAGCCCTTTGGTGACAAAATATTGTTAATGTCTCTCTCTCTCAGCATTCTCCTCTAGGGAGGAAGCAGAGGCTATGGAACAAAACATCTTGCATGTTAAAACTACTTAGGGACAAAGCATTTTATTCTCTGTTCACTGCTTTCTCAGACATCACATGCAAATACACCTACAGCATTTTCAAATGGAAATTATGAACAGTTTTTTCAACTTGTAAGTCTGGGAAGTGCATTGCCTAAGACCAGTTAGAAATTATTCACAATATAGTCAATATATTGTCACTATGAGAATTAGCATCAACAGATCTTTAAGGCTAGACTTTGTGCCACTCCACTTAAAAATATTTTTTAGTGCTCTAAAAGCCTCAAGAAGCATCCAAGCATATCTATCAACATCTATACCCAACATGCTCTCAGAAGAGTACTGGGAGCACTGACTTCTTGACAGCAACACTGAGAAGAGCAGCATTAAAATGACCTTTTGTAAGGCAATGTATTACACCCTTCATCATCATCCTCACTGCTGAGATTTCTCTCAGATGATGCACCAAAATAATGTAATGACTCTGCGTCTCCACACATCCATGTTTTCAAGCAAGTTAGTTAAATTACTTAAAATAAAAAACTAATTTAAAATTTGGAAGAAAGAAAGAGACCAAGAACTACAAGCACTGCTCAAAGCACTGAACGTGCATATTTGTATGATGTGTAGTGCTTCAGTATTTAAATAATTTCCTTTCTGGCCAAGCACTCTGAAAAGGTGGTGCTATAATTGGCATAATTCAAGCTGCTATTGATGAAAGAAGCTTTACGTGATATAAAAAATCCATGCTGGGATTCTGAGATTGAAGGAAGAAGGAAACAGAGACCAAGAAAAAGAGAATACTACAAATTTTTTTCTTCAAAATAAAACTGATTTGATCATGTAAGTATAATTTTTGTCTTTTGAACTGCTCTGGTAATCAAAGTATAGACTAAAGGACAATAACACAAACTAGCAGAAAAAGAGTATCTCAGCCCTGTACTGCCTCTTCCTCCCTCAGTCCTCTCACTCCTCTCTCTACCAGCTTTCATAGTCACCTGAATTCTTCTTCCTGACTCATATGATCATGTGATAGTCAGTTTTCATTAAACTAACTTCTTCTGCAGGCACATGATGAGTGTCATTAAGAGCTCACTTCTTCCTCTTGCTCTGCTGACAACTCTGTTACTTTCTCATGTTCTAATTTCACTGCATGATCAAGACAACATATTTAGTTAGCACTCAGGCCACTGCAGTCCTGAAGATCCCTGATTCCATTCATTTCAGTCCTTCACAGAATTCATATTTATTTCACCCATTTCCCTGCACGTTTTTCCAACCATCCCATGGTGATGAAGGTAGAAAAGGGAAAAAAAAATATCTCTATCTCTTCTAGAGTTGTCCCACACCCATAATGAAGAATTAAAGATCACTCATGCCAGAGCAAGGCCACAAGAAGGCGCATGGCCTCCCTCTGTTTATATTAATTAATTTAATACTCTCAATTCTAGGAGCTGAGACAGTACCTAGCAGTCGATGTTCTGGAAATTACATATATTTAACAAGTGTCACATAGTGCTGTGACTGCCATGGAGCAGAGACTGAAACCAAGAACTTCTTCTCTTCCTGCCAACATCCAAATCCCTAGGCAAAAGAGCTATGATCTCCTAGGTTCCCTTTTATTTAGTCAGACTTTTAATCCCTTTCTTGTGATTTTGTTGGGTTGTTTCACGGTTTGGGTTTTTTTACTTACTGTAACAGCCTTACTAGGTACCTGTCTCTGGAATAATGTGCAGTCTAAAAGTGTCAAGTTACAGGTATGTAAAAAGTCAGATTCACACCCTGGATACATGCATTAACCAGTGATATACTATTTAAAAGGGAATAAGTGACCATCCTAAAAAGGAAAATACATCTTAAAAGAAAAGAACAGTCATGTATCTTAAAGCCAGTATTCCAAGCTGTGAAAACTACGTGAAAAGAGGTGTTTGATACATATCCAGCATTAATAAATTCCCTTACTGGTTACTTTGCATGAGTTCTTGTTCCCTCTGGAACCCTATTACGATGTGTTTGACTCTGCAGTTATACAGAATTTCTGTACTTTTTCAGAAGACTATAGCTAAGAGGATCTAAATGGTTGATTGCACTTCAGCTTAAGTGTTTTGCTGTTGTCTCTTCATTGGTCTGCCTATACTTAATTCTTTTGTGGTTTTATTGGTATTTTACAAGCTGTACGTCTGAATGTCACTACATCAGATGAAAGATGCTGAACTCCTTGCCTCAATGAAATTATTGCTAATTCCATCTAGGAATTTGAAACAACAGCTGAGAAAATACATCCAAAAGGATAAACAAAGATTGTAAGGAAAATAAACTTAAATTTGAGCTGCAGATTTTAGTTCCACAACTTAACACTATGACTTGAGTGCAGTACTTCTTGATTTATATCAGCATAGGAAAGACAAGATATCATCTTATATAGGTCTTTTGGGGCAATACTTTTAGGACCTGAAAGCATTTCATGATTTTACCTAATTAACATCCATTCTAAATATAAGATTTTGGCAGTACGTCATAAATAGGAGACTACCTGTACTCGCCTGTGTGTCTGTTTTCCAAAACAGCCTGACAGCTGCAGAGAGAATGCTGATCCATTTGACACAATGCATATTAAGTTGGTCAGCTAAATGTGTGAACCATGAAACACTAATGCCTTTTAAAAGAAGCAAGTGCTTCAAATTAATCAGCTGAAATCTGAAATACTGTACTTTATAGTATTAACACTTTATAAATAACAGCCATTTTTTCTAGTCAATTCTTCCATGCAAATAGAAAATGTCATTAGCCATGTTTTGGCCGGGTTCTTTGTCTAATTTCTACAGCTAAGGTGGCAAAAAGGTTATTACAAGTAATAGCAAATTTAAAGTTTTATTAGCAGTAAACTGCAGAAGCTAATGGTGATGCCAACACTAGATAAAATCATTGTCACAGTTAATTTTGAACTCTTTATTTCAAACTTAATAATAGGAAACTCAATGGAGAGGATATTACACGGCCCATATCACTCATGAGTGCCGCAGGCCTGAGTAACTTGTTATTTTGCTCATGAGTGAAATAAAATGCAGATTATACTGTCTGCTGTCAGGGGCACTGCTTTAATTGAGGGTGCATGCGTGGTGATAAAGGAGTACCAAGTAGGTTTCATTTTCTCAAATGCTAGAGGAATGATCTTTGTGGTTCTAACTGTGACTTGTCAAATCACCTCTCCACTACTGTTGCATTTTTAAAGTTCTTTCTGTTCCTTCCTCGATCTTAAAGAGTGGTTAGGTATGGTTTTTGCTTTCATCAGGGATGATGTGAAACTGCTCCTGTAACATCCTGGTGCCTGTAAACCTCTGCTGTTCATTCACTGCACAAGGAGAAAATAATGGAGTATCTGTGTCTTAGTCAGAATTAATCAAGTATGCTAGCCAACACAAACTACTTCTCCACCCTGAGACATCCTCACAATCAGAAATAAATAATACAAGATATACTCCTCCTCCTTACCTTAGATTTATTCAGAAAACAGGTGTTTCCAAGAAGTGATAGCACATGAGAATTTCTATTCTTTTCCTAAAGTAGATTTCTTTTCTATTCAAACTTTTATTGTTCTAATGCACTGAATGCCCCGAATCACAGCGTTCCCTATCTGGATTTGGGAAAGTTTTCTTCATAATTATCTGAAAGCTAACTTTTCATTTTTATATCCTGTACTACTAGCTAGGAAGGTCTGGCTTCTAATCAGATTACATTTTTCCAATACTTGCTAAACCTTGAACAACTTCTTTTCTTCAGCCAAAACTGCCCAGGTAGTTACAAACCAATTACTCACCTACCACCTGAAATCAACAGAAGGATTTTTACTGATCTTAGCAGGATTTATATGAGGTCTTTAAATATAAAGGGCTATAAAATTCCTTTTTATTTATGAATGTGTAATAGAAGAAAATGTCCTATACCTTTTAATCAACCACAGTCAGGACTATCACTGTTGCATTTCTATGCATTTGCTGATAGCATTCTTGCAAGATTACTAAAGATGTATTTATCAACATTCATTATCAAACTCCATATGCATCACAGAATTAACAAGACATAAAAGCAGCATTATGTGTCTGGCAAATTGAAATCCTGACAATAGGTAACTGTAGCACAATGCATTTCCATGTAAGATGCTCAGACGAGCTTTTTTCTCAGTAGTACAGCTAGATTAGTGTGGTGTTCCACTGAAGCTGATTTAGTCAACCAGAAAAGAGACAATAGCTGCAACTGTAACATTGCATTGCTCAGTGTTGACATACTGTGAGGGATCATTTCTGATGTGCTGAGAGTGAAAAATGAGGTGCTGAGCTAATGAATTGGTTTTTTTTAGTTTCAGAGTTTTTACTGGAACTATTTCTCCAGTGCAACCTAAAGGATAATTTAGTGATCAAATCTCACACAATACCAATACTGTAATAGCTACTTCCTACATCCCTGGGAGCCTATGTTAAGCCACTAAGTAATTAAGTGCAATCAATCCTTGATAGCTAAATTAGTCCTAAAATTACAATTCAGATTTCTCCTGAAATAACTACTATAAAACTATTTTTACTGAGGAGACTATTTAAAGCCTTGTACTAAAGAGACCATTCAGGATTTTCTACAAGCCAGCACAAGTGCATTGACCCAGGCTGACCATCATCTCTCTAAATAAAATCTTAATATTTCTAATGGACCAAAGAACCGTCTTTTGTACCCATACCATGATGACTCTGGCAAATGCCTCAGACAGGATGGGTCTATGCTCATAACTCCACCTTTCCTAAAAAATACTTTTTCTCTCCCCATGGTGTGTAGGAGATGACAAAGAAGATGGCTCCTTATCAAAATGTCTTTCTTCTAAAAGGAGACAAGAAATTGACACACTGGAAATCAGAATTTTTCCACCTTCAAAAAGGGACAGAACAGAGTTTAAGAGGTTGCCATAGTTTCATCTTCTCAAATTAAGAAAAGAGAATTTAGTCAAGAAAAAACTTAATCCATTGTTAAGAGTTCATTTTACTTTTCTTTGGTGACATGTGCTTTTCTTTGGTGACGGGGGCTTCGTGCTTGCAGTATTTCATTTCTCTTGGGACCTATTGTAGACTTCAAAAGATAAAAGAAACCTATTGTTCCGTAAGCCACTGAACAATGTAAAATCATATTGTAGTATAAGTTTCTTTGACAGGTTGACCTCATGAAGAGATTTTAGCTATTTCTTTTCATTTTCCTGACTGTGGCTTTGGTGAATTAGGCTAGGATATTGATTTTGCGGCAACACTGAAATAATAATGGCTTTTAATTTCAAAGATGCCTGTTTGTCTTATTACATGTCTGTTTCTGAAGAGTTACATGAGAATTTAAGCCTTACTACCTTAAACTTTACATCTGCTTCCCACTTTCAAAGCCTAATAAAGGCTTTCAATTTGCTTTCCCAATTTTTTTTTAATCTCACCTAAACATGTGCTCAAGAAGAGGGCTGTAGATAATTTCCTCTTAGTTCTGACTTGATTCAAAGCACTTGCCATATGCATTTATTCAGCACCAAACACACTGTCCCCAGCTTTTACCAAAAGGTTCAGAGCCTTGGTCATCAAAATACACATGAAACGCTTAACAGAATTTTCCAACCATCTTTGGTCTGTATGCAACTCAGAATGTGGATGAGAGGAGAGAACAGAAAACACAGAATATTACCAAGGCAGGATTTAGAAATACAATAAGGAAAAATTCTGGGGGTAATATTCAAGCATGCTGATTCCTGTGCCAGCACTAAAAACAAAAGCAGAGGTTTGTTGTTTTTTTTTTTCAAGATTCCTCAAAGTAGTTAATATTGCAATTCATAAACTTGAAAATCCTAAATTGAACTGAGAGAATAATTCCAACTAAACATGAAACATTTCCACTTCTTCTTTAGAAATATTTTCTTATTTTGCATTACTTTTATTATAATAATAATATAATAATATAGCACAAATTTTTAAAATGCTAAATGCTGTGTTTTTTACAAGGACCATGTGCTAATTGGAAAAATTTTAAAAAACATAGGACATCTAAGAGAAGAAAAAGAAACCAGCAAAACCAACCAACCAATCA